>OZ038438.1:16593917-16679717 GCA_964036275.1 Litoditis marina | reverse complement strand
TCGTTATTAGTGAATAAAATTTGCCGGTTCAGCCGAAGTGAAAGTGGGACCGTATTTCAGATTCGATAGGGAGCTTCTCTCGTTTTTCAGAATGTAAGTATTGATGATTGGTGCTGGCGTTCCCTCGAGTCTCGCAAGACATTGAGCACTTTATTCCTCAGTCAAGCAACAATGCATGATGAATTGTAGGCAGCAGATGTGCTGTAGTTATCCTCTCATTTCTCAAGCAACGGACAGCTCTAATTTGATGCGCATCAAAGAGTTGGACGGCACTCGTGTCAGACTATACGAGTTAAAGTTTTATCATAGTTTCAGCCCGTTCGGTGCAACTCGCGCAATTATATGGCAAGCTAACCAAAAAGAGATAGTTTTCTGGAAAAATGTATGTTTGTGTCGGAATGCAAAGAAAACTAGGAGTAGAAACCCACTTCTGAACGAGTAGATGTGGCTTCTGATTCGGCCAATTCAGGGCGAACATTCATATGGAGATGTTTAGCATTTGCAGTTTCGATTGCTTTGTCCACTAATCTTCCCAGCAGAATTTCCGTGCGTGTTATATTAGGAATTTCAGAGACTGCTAATTCTATAAATAGATAATTAACTCGAAATAAGTCCGGTAACTAGATATGACTCAATATAATCGAGCATGAACACAACAAAAAAGTGAGACCTACCTAATTGTGCTTCAAACAGAACACTTCTCCGCGTTTCGTTTTGATACTCATCTGAAAAATTTAATACCCTCCAAATTATTTCCATGAATTGCAAGACTAAGTATGAATATGCATATTTAGTTGGACTTTGGGAAACGTTTGCCACTTTCTTTCAGGAAATAGAACGGTTGGGCCCGATGATTGCGTGTCAGCAGTCTAGTACCTCTTCGTGCTCTAGTTATTGCTCTTTTTATTTCACTATGGATTTATTGCCGGGCTCAACTGCCAGCTTTGAGGGTCAGAAGTGCGCCAAAACCACTGTGAACAAAGTGCCGCTCTATTATATATGTAATTTTATAAACGACTATCAAGTTTATTCTCCAATTTTGCTCGTTGTCACTTTTCACGACAAAACTACGTTTTGATGTCGTTTGATAAAATATTTAGCCGAACGAGCTGTGAGACGAACGCTTTCCGATGAACAAATACTGTAATAGATACTGCTCGCTGTAGCGTCGCACTTATAATGTACAATAGAGTGGACATAGAAACAGACACTTCTCACCTACTCGCCTCACGGTTGTTTGATTAGTTATCTGGATTCTGCAATCAGCCATAATGAAACTGTCAAAAAGAGGTTTCACACATGGTGAATGGATGCCATATTACATGCATGCGAAAGTGAGTTTAATTTATATTAAAAACTTACATCAAATTTGGATAAAGTCTTATTCGTTTACTTCAAGAGTAAAACGGAGGATAGTATTACATTTTTTTCACGACATGTAAAAAGTTCCAAGTATAGGGTTCCAATTATATGTTAATTGAATGGTAGTAGTATTTAAATTTGTATTCAAGAGTTACCAACCAAAAATATTAGTGTGTCCGCCAATGTACGTAGTCTGAGTCTGCACGACCGAGTAGAGAACTGCTATGAGTATGACCATCATTTGTGAATTTGAACGTCAGCGTATAACAGCAAGGTCTTCTATCTTTGGTTGTCATGGTAGCTGGGATCGCGGACGCGCCTAGGCCGCATACCACTTCTTTTCTCACATCTTCTATAAAGATTCACTGCTAGTTCCTGACCCGGGTTAAAGTACCGTGTGTTGTTTGTGAACAAGTTCGGTTGTCCGTCTCACAGGGGGAATATGGAATGACCAGCTGATCCGTGGCGCATCGGGCTTATTGAGACCAGCCAGCATCAGTGTTTCGTTGAATGGGCGCTGAATTAACATTTGGCAGGGGCAGAAGCCAAGCGGCGCATGTACTATGAAGTAGCCTCCATTTGCATATACTGTCAGCAAGGAGGCTCTAGCTTCCTGCTCACTCATATTCATCTCCTTATTTCACGATTGACATCCTTTCTTTTATTAGCGACAGCTGTGCAGGTGGTTTCCCATCAGAACTAGATCCTCACAACAAGAAGGGCGCTTGAATTTCTATTTCGTGTATTTTTCATAGTTAGGAACATTCCCGCTCTAAATGGGTCTTGTTCATCTCTCACAGAAATTGCGTACTCTTTGGTATTTATATTGTTCTGTTTCTATCTATTGGCTGAATTTGTATATAGTAGGTGGCCAATTCATATCTACTCTTTGCTTGCTAATACCCTGCCGTCATTCCAGCTATGAAATATATATCCTTGCGAGAAGACTAGCTACGTAAACGCCGTCGCTCAAATATTTGCATTTTGAAACTTGCCGATAATTAGGGCACTCGTTGCTGAGGTATCGATTCCAAGCTGGCGCTTACTACACTGCGCAAGAGTCCCGCCAACCACCAGTGCCAGCTTACCAATTTGGCTGGCCTAAAATCAATTATCAACTGCTCTACACTTTGATTAATATGCAATTAGTGCTATATTATAATACATCCGCCAAATGTTCCAATGAGCTAGTTAATAAAAAGGTTTCTGTCATTTCCACTTCGAATTACATTGGTTTTAAATGATTGCTCTCGAACTGTTTGAGATTTTCTTTCTTGAATAAAACATATGTGGCAAACCGAATGGAACTATTGGGAAGACTTCCTTTTTAGCATTTTAATAACACGCTGCACATTGCTTTCATCTTTTGTTCTTCAATTGGCACCACTCGCTTTGTTAATGCTCTTCTTTGTTGGCCTAAACCTCAATTTAATTTCTGAATGTCCTAATGTACATCTTCTTCAGTTCATATTTGGTTGAATCTTGATTGACTCAGCAGATTCACAACACCCCAGGTCACTGTCGGATTTGAATTCTCACTACAAAAAAGTTTCTTGAAGCATAATATTCTGGAGAAGCCGAAGATCTGTAAATAGCTCTACCGAAACCAATTTTCTCACTACTCCTGCTACTTTTCAACTCAATACTGAAGTATTATGAATGAGTAAACTAATTTAATTTTTCTTTGCTCTCGGACAATTGAACGTAAAGGTTACTCTAAGACAAAATTGCTAAGGGGAATAGAATAGCAAACATTAATTTTATTTTTTTTGCATAATCTCTGAATGCTCTGCAATTGAATAACTTATGAATTGCCATGTTTTATAATTGTTACCTATGATACCTTCGGTTTACACATGCTATGGTTTTCTCTCTTTGTATCGAAACATTTATAGATAGAGCGTTTTCCTGTGAATGCTTCCATCAACGTTTATCAACTTTTACCAACTATCTAATTTGCCTGCTGGGAGTGCTAAGTGATCATTCTATGTAGTAACTAGTAGGAGCTTCACTCAGAATTTATCGTAGGTTTCAGGTGTTGTGAATCTGAGGACAAACGGCCAGTTTGTCGGTTATCTGCCAGAATATTCATTGGCTTAAAACTAGAAGTTTTTTCCAATATTTATCTCACAGAGATTTGTTCCTGCTCCATGAGCGCATATTTTGTTATTAGTTGTGTTTGTTCTCCACGAGTAGTATTGAGCGTGATTGGCTAGGGGCACTTCCACTCGCTGGAGCGTGATAATGTTAGGAAAGCAACCACTTTCTAAGTCACATTCAACGAGTTTCGGTCCATGGCCTTTCCTACACTTGCTATTTGGTCATATTCCGAGATAACGTTCCTGTTTTGACTGTTGCTTCAACGGTACTAATAGTACCAACATTAGTTCTTAGTCGCATTTGGAAATTAGTTTACGGATTGGTCTGCACGTAACATATTTAACATATTCTGATTGTAAGCAGAGAATCGTTCCTACTGTACTTCATTGTTCATTAATCGGAGCCCCTATCCCATCACACTGCCTGTTCCTTTATGGATGAAAAGCGATGCACATCTTGGCCATTAATGTTCAAACTCCAGAGATTGAGAAGAGTTAGGCAATTGAGTGCCTACTGATAGTGTGTAACTTAGTTAAGCATATTTTAGTCAATAACGAAATTTGAGGAGCAGATAGTTAGGGCGGTTTTGTGGTTAATGGCTGAGAGCTGCTTCACCAACCATTTAATGTCTCTCCCGTTTTGGTACAAATTTTCTCCTTGAGAAATCATGCGTAACAAATTAGAAATGCTTACTGCACTAGTCACTTCCGCTGTCCGATTTCTATATTACTTCTGGGCTCACTGGATTTGATCTAAGCCGATTGAAAAGAAGCGTGATTTGTATCCGTTTGCCGTAACTGCTTCAGAAAAACGGAGACTCCTAAAGATTTGTCGGTCCTGTTTTGTTCTTTATCTTGTCTCTTTCTTCTCTTTGCCCCCCTTTCGCATTATCTTGTCTATCTCTTTTCTCTCTCTCTCTCTCTTCTCTTTCTCTTTTTCTCTCTTTCTTTCTTCTTCTCTCTTTTCTTTTCTAACATCTCTCCTCCATTTCACTCTCTCTTTCTCTGCCCGTCTCTGAAACTCTCTCACTCTCCTCCCCCTTCTGTCTTCACACACGCAATGGTGCTTGTTGCAAAATGAATAGATTTCTAGATTATCCACCAACCCGTCCCCATCTTGTGTATAATTGTTGAGTTCTTCCTGGCTCCATTCCCGAAGTACCACTACTCCGTCCTGATTTGTTGTCATTTCTCCTCCAACTCCTCAACCTAGCAGTTGTTTACCTGGCGACCGGGGCAGCTATTTATCCAATCTTCATTAATGGCAGCAGCGCTCTCTCCCTCTTTCTTTTCCCCCTATTCTGCTGTAATATACTGCTGCAACTTCTGTTTATGTCCATAGATTTTCTTCCTGTAAACAATCCAATAATCGGGTTTTCCAGTTTCGTAGGTTTCATTCCGTCAAATGTCAAGTTGTTACGAAAACACATCAGACTTTTCTCCATGATACTGGTTTCAAGCATATAAGACCTGGTCGTTTAAAGAGAAAGTAAAAGTGCTATTCATATTCTGTTCTCACACAAAGAAGTGTCAATGTGCAACAAGAATCTTTCAACTTTGGATTGTTGTAAAGTAAACAGAGAGAGTGGGACAGTTCTGCAGTTTTTTAAATGGTCAGGTCCTATACGTTCTCAGTATCTCAGAAAGAAGGCGGAAGAAGCAGCCTTCTCTAGATTACAATGAGATTGAAAACTAATCGCAGTAATACATCCTCCACACAAAAAATAGTTTAAGTTCACTTCTCGAGTTATTGAGTTATTTTCTCAAAAAGTATCATTTTAAAATGACTAAATGCATGATATTTTAAGTATTTTGAATTCATAACACGCCAAGAATCCTGTAAAACCCTTTCTTGACCCTGGAAGAACATCTTTGGGGCAAGTTCACGTAAAATGAGTCGTCGGTTGTTCAGTGTTTTACGATGGCGATGAAACAAATTGCGGTTTTGCCAGGGGATCTTGCGTGAATTCTCGTGTCAGGTGGCAGCCTGGCCCCATTGTTGCCAGTTGCTGTTTTCTCAGGCGGCCCTCCAACGGTCAGCATTTACCAAATATATTATGCTGACCCCTCACCCAATCACAATATCATTTCAACATGCACTGATCAGTTCATGAGTTTCATTTTGAAGCTATATATCATTGCATTGCTCTCTTGCTTAAACCTTAAACGCGCGTATACTGACCGTTGTTTGTTCACCACACATATTTCTGTATTTCTCGCAGTGTGTTACGGTAAAGTGGTTCTCTATCAGATCTTTAACTAGTTTCAGGCGATAATGCAATAAACACGGTGTCATATGCTCAAATTGTCTCATGTAATCGTCGTCGCGTGAACTTAACTCTGATGTACATCTGTGGTTATGTGCATATCTGTCAATTCTACCCATATTCAGTAGAACCATACCGGCACTTGACGAGGATTGCTTAGCAGGATACCTGGTTCATGAACTAGATTATCTGACTACCACGCACACTAGTCACCTCTGCTTCCACTCAAGCTCTATTCTTTCCTGCAACATACATGAATCTGTTTAGAAGTGACAGGACAGACTCATTCATGTTCTGTGGTGTAATATTCTCTAGTGACATACGCACGCAACCTCTCAATTCTTTCGCCGCAAAGCTCAGTTCTATCATTTTGAATCTAGTTCAACTCATAAAGTCCAGCTCTGTGATAAATAATTCAACAGGGCCTTGCCTTTGTTTTTATTGTGAACAAAAACGTGAGAAAAGTTTGAGCTGTATCTAAAAAGTGGCCAAATATAAAGTTCACTCATGACGATATACGTTCACCACGCAGCCTTAAGCGATCTTATTCATCATCCAGCAACTCACAGAACACACAGTGTTTATGTTTTCAGCTTAACGCCTTATTGCGATTACTCTCTACATGACTTAGTGCATAGCCAAATCTGCGATGCATCAAAGATGTAGCATGTCAATATTAGAGAAGTGTGATGGTAGGATTGCGTGTAACGTTCAACCGCTAGGCTTTCAATCTGGCTTCTCTCGAAACATCTCAATCATAGCTCTGTTTTACAAGCCAAACTGATGATATTGCCTCCAGCACAATTTTCGGTGAGTATTTCGATAAAACGTGTGCATTTAAGCACGGATTCCGTCACAAAATTGAAAAGAGCAGTGCAATTGAGAAACGCTTGAAGATATTTTGCACACGCTTTGGTTTCTGAAATCGCGGTGAACAGTTACTGTATATTTGTGTGATTTCAGGTCATATTCACTAGTTGAGCATAATCTCAATATATGGTAGACGTATTTTTAGCTACACATTTCTTGCTCGCGTTTCACAGTCTCAAATTTAGCCTATGAGCATCCGCTAATGAGACTAATAGCAAAGAAATGCGAGACGACCGAAGTATTTCCGTTGAGTGAGCGTAGGCCCATCCTTAACTAGTCAAAGCTTCGTCTACCTCTCTATCCGCTTCTTCAAAAGTCTACTCACCGGTCAGTAGATTACCTGATAGTAATAAGTCCCGGCGATGAAGTATGGCCAGCGCTCTTGGCGCCATTCCACCGCCTATTTCAAGAAGACTTCTTCGTTCAATGGTATGTTCTGGATACATCCTTACTCGCCATTTCTGACATTGGGAAAATCCGATTGGACGAACTGATCAATATAACACGATCTTTGCAAAATGCATGTAATTCCTTTGATTTCAAGCGCGTGCGAGTTGAGTTGAATAATGTTACAAACATTTGGAAATACATGGTAGAACACGTAAACTGAAACCTGCCTTCTTTTTTCTTAGGATATTTCTTATCCAGGTAGTTTTTCAAGAGGATGTGGCCTAGTTTAGCAACACTACAATAACTTGCTTGCGCGAGCAGCAATTAGACAGTTAGTGGCATCAAAAATACAGAATAACCTTGGCAGTTGTCCTCAAAAGCGTGAGATTCAGTTTGTTTCGTCCTCTCGCGCGCTGATTTGTTCGCAATATCACCGATTGTATGAATAAGAAAGAGGGCCGTTCACCGAAGAAAATCCGATTTTCCTGTGTTTCCACATTGAAAGAGTGAGGCTGGATTCAATTAGAGCAGGACGCTTTTAGGCAAAGTGTCTCTGTCGCAGCTCCTTCTAACTGCGTTAGAAAAGGTGCTCTAGGGCACATTCTCAATTAAAGCAAAGTTTGTCATGTGTGGTAGAGTACTGATTGCGCCTCTTTCCGACCGCTCTAGTTAGCGTCTCTTGCCAGTTGCCCCCAAAAGCGCTCTTATGAGGCGCCAATCTCATTTGCAACCCGATATTCAAACGGATACTACGTCCAACTCAATCTTATTTTACTAGATGTTCTCATCGTGGAGTGAGTAGCCAAGTAGCTGGCTCATTTGATTAGACACGTTTCTTTTGTGCTTAATACACGTATGTCAGGACGTATAAGTTGCTAATTTATCATCGTGAGGGCATTTCGAGCGTTTTCACTCAGAGTGAATCGAATGAAAATGTATAACTTATTCACGAATAAGCCTATCATTTCATTCTTTATGAGAAAAATTTAAAGTGTTTTCCGTGGTTCACATGCACTGTTTATCAACGAATTTCGTTTTGGGAATTATCATCAAAGATAATCGTAGTTTGTAATCCACTTTATGCGATGTAAAGAGTCTCAGTCATTACCCCCTTTTGCGAAGTATCGAAGATAGGACCATAATTTATTCAGTATCAGTGCACTGAATTATAGATTAATGCACCGCGATTAGCACGCAATTGCCAGCTATAGCTCGTCTACCTTATCACGTTTTCGTACAACTCAAGTCTGAGCTATGTTTACTTATTACCGTGACTTTTCAATATAACTTTGGTGACGTTAGGTCTTATTCTCCTTTTATTCAAGCAGATTTCATAGGAATAGAAGATGAATGAAAATGATTATCAAATGTTTCAAATGGCGAATGTCCTTATTTATGTCCAGATGATTCCATTTCTTTATTCAGGGGTACGTTGCTCATCGTTTGCAAACTTACTTATTTTTTAGCACACAAATCTCAAGAAATGCGAGAGATTGAACCACGTTTCTCGCTATCCGGTGCATCCATCAAGCGCCGCTCCTCACGATACTAAGTTTTCCAAGACATATCTAAACAAAGACAGAAAGGTGAGTCCATATGATATTTGGTTGAAAGTGAAAATCCCACATATCGGCCTGAGAACACAAACGATGTTGAGAAGAACTAGTAAAGTTAGCGGTTAGCGTAACGCGCCAAGCCCATTAATAATTGAGCTATTCAGCGAATAGCGCGAGTAAGTTCCTTAGCTAGTTATGTCCTACTGTAGTGGCGCCTGTTAATTGGTCTAATCTTTCGCCAGCTTGTCACCTATAACCACACCAATTTCAAGCGCGCATCAGCACGCAGTGCAATAACGGCTCTCATTCCTAAAACATTCAAACACAATCCACCACCGCAATGTTCATTACTAAAGTACTGAACTCACGTTGCTATATATTGCTATTTGATCTCATCAGTTTGCTAGGTTCAATTGTCGCTATTGAGGTCCAGCTTGAAAATATGAAAAGTGTACACTCCTAACAAAATTCGTATTTCAGTTTCTGTCTGCCGGTATGTTGTTGTACTATCTAGCGGCAATTTTCAAAGGTCTCCATCCCAGGGTGGACGATGATTTTGTAGACAAATTGAACTATCACTACACCTCGGCCATTATTTTCGCATTTGCTATAATAGTGTCAGCCAAGCAGTATGTAGGTGGGTGGTTTTTGATTCATTTAAAGAATAATACAACATATTAATAGTTGATCGAGGATATTCATCGTAATCGAGTGAAAATCCATTCCTGGCGGCGTAGCAATCCCTCCAATCTCCTGAGAAGCTCATGTGAGTTTCTCATGAGATACCTCATGAGCTATTCGTGAACTCTCCATTCTCATGAGGTGTCTCCTCTGAGAAATCCCTGACTCGGCCCCCGCCGACTGAGTCGAAATTGAGACGGCAGCGACAATGTCGCTGCCGTGACAAGTTTTACTCATGAAAATAGCATATGTTTTGTGGGGACGCAGGCTGATAAACAACAGTTAAAACTGAGACGGCAACGACATTGTCGCGGCCGTCTCACGTTTTACTCATAGTTATGAGGTTTTTGAGGAATTTCTACGCCGCCAGGCAATACTGATCAACCTGGTTTCGATAGATATTCAGATGAACTCAAAAATTTTCAGATATACATTCAAAATGTTCAGATGTAAATCCAAAAATGCTCGTTGCAGTCTCCTAAGAAATTTAAATTCCAGGTTATCCTATTCAATGTTGGGTACCCGCACAGTTTACGGATGCTTGGGAACAATACACCGAAAACTATTGCTGGGTGGAGAATACCTATTATTTACCCTTGACAAGTGCATTTCCACTAGAATATGGAGATAGAAGGTGCTGTTTCTAGTTCACTAATATAATTATAAAGTAGTTTGTTATTCTTCAGACCTAGCCCTTCTGAAGAGAAATTGAAGTAAAAAATAACCGTGATGTTGTTTTTTTGCGTAGACATTTGACATAAACAGATTTCATTCACCCTAACGGAGTAGAAACTGTAATGTTAACTTCAAACCTCATATAAAGATACGATTGATTCAAACTTCACCCGGGTTTTTCGAAATCCTTAACCGTCCGATTTCCAGAGCTCGTCAAATTAGCTATTATCAATGGGTGCCGTTCGTATTAGCACTAGAGGCGCTATGTTTTTACATACCGTGTATTATGTGGCGCGGACTGTTGCATTGGCATTCAGGTAAACACTATGTCTTAGTGGTACGTGCGTATCGTTAATCTTTAAATAAATTACTAACTTTCCACAGTCAATGCTCACGAAGTTACGTCCAGTAAAACCCAGGATCAACTTTAGCTTTATCGACCCATCCTGCAGTTTCCTTATATCAATTAGAGTTATGAAATACCTTTCGAGGGTATTATCTTGACTTGATCTGACAAGATCGGTTAGACAGTATGCTATCTATCTTATGTATATAGTCAAGGGAACATACTTGTGTGCTCCGTGTAGCTGGATTAGATGTGTTCTCTTAGGTCCTTTCTTAAACTCGTCTCTGACTATGCCTAATTAACTATTCAAGACACCAGAAGAGCGTAGTCGATAGCGACCAAGCAGCGACGGCTGGCAATATTTCAGGCATCAATGTGCAGTCGTTGACACAAATGGCCTGCGATGCGCGCATGATGGATGCAGATGCGCGGGCCGCCACCGTGCAAACTATAGCCGGCCACATGGAAGACGCCTTGGAAATACAACGAGAGGTATGGTCTCCGTTTCCGCAAGAAAGACAGCGAAGGGCGGGATCGATTGAGCTATGCGCGTTGGGGGGGGGGGGTTCTGCAAACAGATGAGAGAGTGTATACATCATAGATAAAACGTGTGAGATGAGTTGGCGACTCGGCGGACCCGCTTCCTCCTGACCTGACCATACGATGTCCACGACTGTTTGATGGAACCTATCCGGTCCAGCAGTCATGTCACACACTAATGACCAGAAAATCGGTGTTGATTCACTAGTCTCCTAAGTAATGTTGTCACACACGTTTTGAAGATTCACTCGCCAACCTACAGTTGAAGAAAGGTCAAATTTTATATTCAATGAGTGGTTCCCTGAATGGGAAATTGTTGGAAGCTCTTAGATCAGTGCAGATAGAGAACAGCTGAGAGGTGTCAGTTCACGAGACTTCTCTTTTCGTTTAGTTTCGTTGACATCGAAATAACACTGAGTATGGAATAGTACAGAATTGTTCTGTTAATGAAATGGTATATATTGAATGAGTTGACAGCGCGAGATATTGTTCATATTTACATTGTGCAGGTCACGGATGTGTCCGGATTGTGCGTCTCAAGACGATGGGGGAACTACGTCACTTGTCTATATGTTTTTATCAAGATGTTATATCTAGGAAATGTCGTATTGCAGGTATCCAACTCTCTTTCATTGATAGAAATTACCAACTATTTTAAAATATACCTGCACAGGTCGAAAGGTTCCAGTTTATATGGAACACAAAATCGAACTAATGATTCACGCTTTCAATCATGTAACACAAGTTGACCGTGGGAACTATCTATTTGAAAATATTTTATCTTCACATATTTCTATTTTTAGGTATTCATATTGAATAGTTTTCTCGGCACTGATAACCTATTCTATGGTTTTCATATACTGAAAGACCTATTGAATGGCCGAGAATGGGAAGTCAGCGGTAATTTTCCCAGGGTCACCATGTGTGACTTCGAGGTGCGTCTATACAACCACTGTTCCCAATTTGTTGTATTTATAGTCCGAGATACAACTAGGAACTAAAATAGTCATATGAAGTTTGAAAAAAAAACATCGTGAATTTTGCTGTTTGCAACAATGTTTCAGATTTTTCCAAATCCAGATTTTTTGAACGCGTTATACCCGATGCAAAATGTATTACGAGTTTGAATTTCTAATAAAGAGGAGAGAGAACTGGGAGAGCTCATTCCATTCTAGGTGCGGGTTCTCGGAAATGTTCATCATCATACCGTCCAATGTGTTCTCATGATCAACATGTTCAATGAGAAGATTTTTTTATTCCTTTGGTGAGATCTAAATATGCTTTTTCTTTTTTAAGTTTTTCTTCACCATTTCTCAAGATAGTTCACTTTTCAGAATTGTATTCGAGAGTTAATTGAAAATACATTATTTGCTTTCAATTTTCAACGTGTGGCCTGCATACGCTTTTTCGAAAATAACAATAGTCATTTTTGCGCAATTCCACTTATGAAGCGGTTTCGTACTGTTTTTGCGAACAATCAGTTGACCCTTTCTTTACAGGTTTTGGTACTTTATGGTTTCGTTAGTGTCGGTCATATCAATGTTTCATTGGGTGCTCATCTCATTTCTACCAGGACAGGTGAGGCTGTCCAAAAATGTTGAAAACACAGTTGAAGTATTTTCCAAATACCGTTTCATTTTGAATGATGTTTTTGAATTGAAAACTTGAGACCACACATTACCACTCGACCAGATACCGTACAACGTGGTTCATAGGAAGTTTTGACGGATTCTCTGCATCTTGTCTTCCGTTATAAACCAACTGTATGAAATAAAACTCAAGAGCCGTTTTTTCAGCACATGAAATTCATAAGAAAGTATCTCCGAGCCACAGATTTGGCAACCGATCGTCAGTCTGTGAAGAAATTTGTGCATAAGTTCCTAGGCTTCGATGGGGTGAGTACTTGATGTTTTCTAACGTTTTTCGCTCAATACGTTTCATGATCTGAACAAAATAATCTAGATCATTCGGAAAAACTAAAGAATGTACGTTCAAGGCCCTAAATAATGAAAAATGAACCTTTCAACATCTGATTCAAGCGAAGTGTTTTTGTGATGTTTTTGTGTTCCGTGAATCCTACTATCTATTAATCACAACTAAACCAAAGTAAACCTTAAAAATTTCTTATAAATGTATTCTAATGAGAAACAGTATAGTGTTGTCAAAATTCAAAAATCATGAGAGTTTGGAGCCGAATACAAAAGATTCTATATTTGTGATATCTCAGGTGTTCTGTATGAGGATGATATCGGCCCACTCGGGAGACATCATGGCCACCGAATTGATAGTAGCCCTCTGGCACAACTTCAACGACCGAGTGCGCAAGGTGGGTAGTTGTGCTCAGCATGTCCGGTTTCGAGTTTCATTGAGTTAGTCGGGTCGCATAACACTTGCTTCAAGATTGCATGAGTTGCACTGAAGCTCGGTAACTGCAAAACTTAAAACACAAGTGAGAAATCTCCTAATTTGTGTTCATCTCTCTTTTCGAGATTCAGTTCAACTCGACGGAATCAATCAACATCTAGCGTATGTTTGTTACTGATCAATGAAGAGTATATTTTTTTTCCGGGTAGTGATCTCTCTTTTATAGTTTTCGCAAGACTTAGGAATGGAGAACTAACAGGTGATGCCGCTTGCCTAGCTTTTCTTTCTCCTCTGTTGTCAAACGTACAGTACACGCGACCCGTAGTTTGCCTTGGTCCGCTGCATGTCATTGTACCTCCCACTTCAGCTTGCTTGACCTCTCACCATTTTAACACGCAGCGTTTTCTGATAGATCACATCCCGGTTTCGTGCGCGCAGCAATCATTTTGTGTTCGACGTCCCGACTGTTTTCTTTCGTTCTAAACGCACGGTATGATTTGATCTTAGGTTGTTCATTGAGATCTTGGACGGTCCCTTCTTTATCTACTAACCGAATTTTTTTCAGAGTCCGATTGAAATGTTCGAAGGTGGTGTCAGTCAGTCTCCAAGCAAATTAGATGCCAACTTCAAAACGTGGCTACTGGGTCAGACAAGGTGAGTCAGTACTGATTGTGTGTGAATTTGTTTTTGCTGTGATCTCAGAAAAGCTAAAAATTGTCCGCATTTATAAGCACGTGTAATAATTTTTATTTATCGGGTGACAAAACACAAATCCACGCTATTGCTTTTTGGTTAATCTTTTCGGGCAAAAATGCATATACCCAGCCACGGCAGCTATCAAATCATTTCGACTCGACCAGTAACTAGTTTATCCCGGTTTCCAAGAGTGTCAGCGACTGTAGCGATTGTGTTGTGAGTGACGTGCCTGCTTTACAGGGGCGGCGCCGTGAATGGGGGTCCCTCGCTTCGCTAATCAAGAGCTTCTTGCAGAGCCAAACCCCAATTCGATGGTTCGAACCCGACCCGGGGTAAGAAGCGACGAAAATCGGATGGCTACTTCACGTTCGTCTGAGCGCCGCTCTTTTTCTCCACTTCTCCTGCCTCTTTTCTCGAGCCCATCGGTGTCATAACCATATATGCAAATAGGGTACTCAGATGTTTGTCCCCCCCTCCCCTCTGTTTTCTAGCACTTGCCACACTAGCGTGCAAGGCTGCACGTGTGCCAAATTCGTCCCTGCCGTGCAAATCTGTTCTGTTCTCCCTGTCTTTCACATCTCTTTTCTAGTCTTCATACTAAATCGTATTCGTGGCCTCCACGACGGGTATCAAAGAGTTTGTGAGAGATTAATTGTGTACTAGGCAATTCCCGGTTTCCTGCCGTGTACTTCGTAACATGGAATAATACACCTGCAATACTTATCAAATGTTCTACTCATCATGACACCTGGTTTGCTATAGTTATTCATAGATGTAGCCATCAATTGCTCTTTATTCTTTCGGATTAAACTGCCAGATAAATCTCATCCGAAGTCACGGTTCACCTTCTCATGTTGTAGTACGATTATTGTTTTTGTTCACTTAGAAACCAAAGGTACTCATGAAACGGTGGAACCAAACTTCAAAAACCTTGTTTTGTGTCTGTTATATGCTCAGCCAATCGTCAACACTTTCTTAAGTAAAGGATTATTCCTTTTCTCATCAATTACCTGGGCATATTTCATTTTATACATTGTTTACATCACGAATTAGATGACATTTTCCATCCTCATTGATTTTGCATTTTACTATGCCAACATTTTCACTAAATTATGTTTGTGTATGCTTGATTTTGTCGTTTTATATGGAAACTTATGAAGAAATTTGGTATGTTTTTTCAACAAATATATTTTCCTCTCGAGGATTTCGAATTCATCTATGTAGACTGTAAACTATTTATTAGTTAGGGTCCACCCTAATGAAGTAGTTTCACAACAGAAGTGGCGTTCCTATGCAGCATGTGTGCCAAGGTAACAATTTGGCTGAATGCCAACTGCTTGTGTACGAAACTATTGAAAACGACGATCAAAGTGATGTCATCGGGCAGTTTGTTGTAGTCCACCTGCCCTCTCCGGAATCCCAGTAACATCGACTTCGTTACCGATTGTTTTGTCTTTGACGTTCGTAACTGAAACAGGGTACTATGTTATCAGAAAAAACAATATGTGAAAATTATTGAATTTGTAGAGTTTAAGTTAAATAACTAAGAGCTTCAAAAACATGTTATAATAAAAATAAACGAATAGTTAATAAGTAAAAGAAAGGAGATTTTTCTTATAGTAATTTGAACTTGGTTAAATTTGATTGCATCGTTTCGTCGTTAAAGAAGGTAGGACACCAATGGAGAAATTTACATGATTCTGATCAACTCTAGGTGTTGAGAAAAACGTTTTATATGAAAATGGAGAAAATTTAGTGATTTACAAAAAAACACAGTTTTATTAAAGTGAAACATTGCATTACTGTCGAGGCTAGAAGTTAGCATGGCGCTTATAATAATTATTATAGATTAGCATAGCGCGCTGTGGGACGAGACATAACGCGAATGAGAAGAAGAAGATGGTTGTACAAAATGCCCCCGGGACAGAACTCGATTCCCCGCGGGTCAGAACTCGATCTCTCCATATTGGTGTCTGGCGTCCTTTAAATCTCGACGATGCTATTCCAGTTGGTGGTTACGGCATCTTATATTGTGCGAATGATAGGTTCATGCTATAGTGGTCTAGCAACTGAGTAAACAACCAAAAGTTACCGTTTTTGGAATTTTAAAAGAAAATAAGTGTTTTGTTACAGACCAAATTTACCTGATAAATAGTGTAACGCTCCCCTGAGATACCGGTACAGTCATAGCACGAAGACGACGAAATGTCCGTAGTCCCGAATAACGGAAGTTCTACTGTGAACCCTTCTGCAACTTCACCTTCAATCTTCTTTTTTTCTCGAGTGAGTTTCTCGACAGCGTGTTTCAAACGTTAATTAAAGGTAGTGTTCTTAAAGTTCTGGTTTCTGTCATGAGACCTTCAAAAATTATTTTAACAGTTTTCTTATCGATACTACACCAGATATTAATTACTACTAGAATGTACTCCAGACACTTGACAAAAATTGAGACAAGCGTAAAAATGTCCGAACCGGGAATATAGTTCAAACACAGCTTTCGTTCTTCATTAAGATAAATGTAGGCCAGCATATTCAAACGATGGTCGATAGGCCGCAAAAACCGGTGAAGATTCATATCTGATTTGCCTGAAAACAACCACGAAAAATGTTGGTACAAAAGTTTTTTTCAAGCAACATTGTTGATAGTTACTAGAAATACTACGCACTGATGACATATACCATTAAGAAATAGAAAGAGACAAGACACATCTTCCGCTTCATTCGCTTTTTCACTCAACTAACAAACTGCCCAGCGGTTGAATGCTTAGGCAACTGTTTTTGCTGTTTCACAGTTTTTCTCTCTAAACGCAAGTCTCTTATAGAAAATTTCTTCCTCTTATTTTTCTCCTCTGTTTAATCGTTATTTTTATCCTTGATGTCGTCAGTCAATACTTATGACACCAAACCATATTTACGAAGACAGAGCACAAAACAAACCTAGATCGAGTGCATTTATCACTGTTTTATGAGCTGGGCGCAGAATCCTTCTCATGGATTCTCGGAAAAGGTTCATTTTGTACTGAGTAGCGTCCCTAAGTGCCCAGCTGCATAGTTCTTGTAGTAGTGTTGTTGCCTGCCGCCTCAAATATGTGAGAAGAACGTCAAGTTGGAGTGGAATGTCCTTAATAAGTAGTTAGCGGTTATCCTACCAGCTTGTTTTTAATTGTGATTTTCATTGCGAATTCCATATGTATCACAAAGTGAGTACAGTTTCACGAAACTTCATGATTGAAAAGCTATATGCTTGGGAAATTTCAATTACATATCATGGTGGATGAGAGGGATCAATTTGTTGCGAAAACCAACTTTTAAATCGTCGAAGCCCTGTTTTGAGATGAAAAACATACCTTTCGGACTCTACCGTTGTTGTTAATCAAGGAATAAATAGAAGACGAGTGATTTATCGACAAATTGGAAAAAGCAGATTTAATAGAGCTGATAGAAAACCGTTGTCTCTTCGTAGGTGGCTCTACTGCCTCATGAGATCGCAACAGTTCTGCGTGTAAACGGGTCCAGACTGTCTGAAAACAACAACATCACCAAACAAAAACAACAACAACAACAACATGTTATCTCAAACATTCTGTGTCAAAATCTCTGTGCAACCTGAGTATTGTACGTATGAGGCTTAACATGAGGAATAATGACTTTTATTATTGTTTGTTACATCATCATTATTATTGTTAATCATGTTATTACAGTGTTGACCTTGTATATATTATTCAGTTAAACTATATGGTTTCTTGCTACATTTTTTCAGAATTCAACCAGTACCCACAGTAAACCAGAATCACCTTGAAAAATTGTGCAGTTTTGGTAGGGTTGCGAAGAAAAGCTGTTTCCGCCGGATCTTGTGTAGAATCCTTCGTCGTTACCATATCCAATAGATGAGTAGTAATATCTTCTATGGCAATTCCTATTTCTCTCGAGTCGCTGTAATGTTTTTCGAGTTCAACTGAGAATACTCGAACTCTGGCCTTATTTGGTGGAACTGTTTTAGTTTTTGTTTGTGGCACTTCAATGTGCAGAATGAAACATATAGTACATAGAACGGAACAATGGCTATAGTCAAATGAACATGTTCTGTTTATGACATGTACCTCTCATCGTTTTCATTCACTCAAATAACAGTGTTTAAGATCATGGCAGAAAGCAAACCCTAAAAATAAAACTTCGTAGTTACTTGTGCATGGTCAAAATTTTTATGTTCGGAGTAAAAATGATAAATTTTAAAAAACGAAAAAAAAACGGAATCAACTAAAATAGCATTTCTTCCAGTTGGGAAACCAAGGGATACTGACCTCGTTATGTTGTTCGATTTGGAGATTTCCTCCAGTTTAGCAAGCAACAAAACAACAAGTCGTATTAGCAAGTTGTGTTTTGCCTCAGCGAGACAAACCAACACCAGACCGTCCGTCAGACGAAACCGAATCACATTCACATAGAACGGAATGTGTCCCTTCGAAGAGCGTAACCATACCTGAGAAATACAACGTCATACTAATCATAAGAGCTACATTATTGATCATTCTTCTGTGACATATTTGTTTGTTTTTTTGGGGGGGGGGGTGTTATATTTGTTTGTTGTTCAATTGTGAGTTATCTATGTTTATCGTTCAGTACTCACTTACTTCAATGGAAATACAATCTTCTCAGTATATTTTGGTGTCAAAACTGTGCACATTTAATTAATTGAGTTATTGTCATAAGTTTTCAGATTTAAAAATTGGTCGAGTGAATCAGAATTGGATTAGTAGTTTTTGAACCTCGAAAGCGGCAAAGTGGAAAATTGCAAACCAGAGAAATGTCGCCATTCGTCGGTACTTCTGACCGCAGTTTCATTTGATCCAATAGACAGCGGACATCCGGCAGACACAGTGTGTTACAGAGTAGCTTCTCTTCACTACATGAATTGACAGAAGTTATCATATCCCCATTGTACAGCAACATGCATCTGAAATGGTTAGTCAGTTACAACCAAAACAGAACTGAATGAATTCGAAAACTTCGTAGCGATCAAAAAATGACAGCATCACGCAAACTAAATGCGTTGTCCAACACCCTACTTTTGAAGTTTAACCTTGCAAAATTATTCTCCTTCTTTCATGAGTTTGAAATTGTCCAACAAACGTAGAACAGTTCAAACCGCGGCAATGTCTTGGTAGCCATTCATATAACAAAAATGCCCAATAATAAGCAACATTCAGCGAGATTAAATTACAAGAACAGTAGACCCCTACTGTGCGGTTCAGGAATGTTCGCATTAGTGATTGACGCCAATTGGGCTAGTAGCTAGTAACAACTCTTCAAAGGGACGACAGAAACTTAAACATTTGCTTCCGTTAATGTATGAATCTCGTTCTAAATTAAATATAGATAACCTACCGGTTACTTCCAAGAAACAAATGAAGTTGCGAGCAGACCGATTTTACAATTGGAAGTATTTTGTCAACTTCAGATCTGTAGAAGCAGCATTCCCGTACATCAATGAAATCTGTAACAATCACTCTGAGTACAATCGACATGTGAATGTTCTGCAATATTCAGCAATATTGATCAACAACATAAGATGATCATATTTATCGCTCTGAAACCTCTTTCTGAACTAATGGACGCACAGAGGCTCAGTCTCACTGTACATTTTGATCCGAACAAAATATGAACAACCCATCCGCCGGCGCCGTGCTGCCTGCAGCTTGCGGGTGCGGATCCTTCCTGAGCCTAATTTCGATTCTCAATCTACAGCTTGGATATTTACCAACCTCGTTGCTCCGCCCACAACTGTAATAGAGGGCTATTGTTCGGTGAAACGATCTATAGCAAGATATTGCCTTTCTTAACTATTTACTCTAACAATGGTGAAGAGATATAGGGTAAACTTTGGAAAGTCTCGTGTTCAATTCAATATTACTTAATATATTACCTTGTTTTTGTTTAATCCTTCCTTGGCATTGTCGTTCCAATAGCAATTGTACGTTTTCTCTGCCGTGTTTCACTGGAGAGAGATCGGTAAGAATCAACTCCAATAGTGGGCCTACGTTCATCTTCAGTCCAATGTCGAAATATTCCAAGAAACTCAATTGTTTTCGATCACTGAAAATTCGTTATTTGACTCCACCATACACATACATACGCTGGCAAATTTATTGGGTAGTACTACGGGCACGAGCACGTACGAGCAATATGAAATATATCGAGAATAATTACCAAAAATATGTTCAAAAAAAAGTACAGTTACAATGGTAACCTCGAATCTGATCTGCTCTGGTGATTACAATGTACTCGCATCCGCGAAACGTGTGGTGTTTGCCATCATTTTTTATATTTCACTGAGCAATACTGAATTTTGAATTGAATAAGTTATCTCACTCATTTCCAATGCATATCATGAGATAGTTGCAGCGCAGAGCTCGAAATCGAATCTGGATCTCCTCCGATTGAATGACTTGCATCGCGTCTTTTCCAGCTGCCTCAGCCCCGCGGTAGAACGAAATGAGGGGCAGGAAGATATGAGAAATCTGAAGAAACAGCAGATTCAATGCGGTTTTTGTTACAAACTAACATAAACCTTACACTTGCAAAAAATCTGTCTATTCGTAGGTTTCAGATTACAAAACAAAACTATATGAAACAACACAGCCAATGAAACAGCATGAAATTGAGAAAATGTTTGGTCGTACATTTTACGGTGGGTTTAGAATGGCGGATGAGTGTAAAAAAATATGAATTTCCCAATGGAAATATCTGTTATTTGAACACATTTGTAAAAATCGCGCTACCATTCAAATCACAGTTCTGTTGAATCTAACTTTTATACTATATCAATCATTCAAAACTACCTACCTCTCTGGTAGAAAACACAGATGATGCTTTCCTAGAAGCCTTTTTGGCGGGAACATAGTTGTTTGAGTCGGTGTACACCCCACTGCAATGTGCAAAATTGGACATGCCCTAGGGCCTTAGGCTTTCGAACCGTTCTCTAGCAATGTGATCATAATATATTTTTCAAACTTGGCGGTGACTTATGGGAGACAGGAAGCGACAAATTTGAAGAAAGGAGTGAAAAGGATACATCAAGTAATATTTTTTTCGAACAATTCCTTTTTATCGCACTTCACATTCTTCAAGGTTTTCTGTAGTTTAACAGTCCTCTCGATTATATTTAATGTTAATAAAACTTATTATACAAAATGTATAGCGGAACTATATCAAGCGACTCTACTCACCTGGAAGTGGATTGTACAGATGTTGGGGCATGAATTTCCTTCTCTATTCTACTCCATAAATATCCTCGGAAACTCGAATCTCCGTCAACCAAAACTACGTCGTTTTTATTTGATACCAACAGATAACCAAACATTCTCCAGGAACTAGAAACACGCAATACTACCAAATTTACTTGACGGTTAAACTAAATTAATGTGCAATACCCAACAAAGTACATGGTTTCTCGAAATGAACCTAATCCATACCTGGAGAAAAAGGTTCCAAATAAATTTATTCGATTATAACTTAAAGTTTTTCTCAAGAAAAGTGTCATAGTTAAAGTTTTAGGTTAGAGCAATAGAGAAGATCAACTCAACGCCCGGTTTTACATCAATCAATTGGAAAATAAAACACTTTTCGTTGTCTTATTAGTGACAAAAATAGAAATGAGCTGAAAAGCTGCAAATAATGAAATGAAAACAACTGAATATCACACAAGAAGTAAGATTTTAAAATACGGGCGGTTCCGAAAACCGTTGAAAGCCAAAAACCACATTGTGCACTGGCAACTATAACGAGGACACTGAACAGACTGAATCGTCAATAAGATAAGGTTGAGCACTACGTCATAGTGCTAATGTTTCACCACCAGGTTATAATACAAGGTTTTTAACACAAACTTCACAGATAGTCAGTGGATTCCAAAGTTTGGACCAAGAAGAGAATGTTGTACTATCTCCCTATTTCTACTCGAACTTACTGTACCCTATCCTATGAATGTTTCCGTGAGAAAATAGTTTCACGGAGATTTTTCACTACCAATTTTTATCAGTGCAATGAGAAACCTCTCATTCTTACAGTATACAGTGGAATATGATTATCGACATGCAAGTATTTTCGGAAAAAAAAGTTTATACAAATTTCTTTTTGAGTGTACGTGTTCACGTGAGTGATATTGCATGAAAATATTCAAGCAACGGGCATAATAATATCAGATTTGAATTGATTTTTTACCAGCGGTTTGGAATAACGAGAAAGAGTGCAAACTGTATTTGCTATAAGTTATTGCGAGGACAATTATGTCTACTGTGTTATCGAAAGGTCAAACAGATAGCAGGCCAAACAGAGGTGGTCGACCCTTCTTTTTTATTATTCATCGTGCATTATTCAATATACACTTAACTCATTTCAAAAAAAATATGTACGTGGTTTGTTAAACATCCTGTTAAATCGCTATTATAATTTATTGTAATTCTTGTTTTTTACCGTTCCACGTGACAATTTGGTGTGTTCTGGCAACATTTCATTCTCGAGCAACCGTACGTGGAAACCGGAACTATTATCTGACTTATCATGAAATGGTTAAAACAAGTGCATCGAGAGCCTCCGGTGATTATTCTGATCGAACAAAATATATCGACAGATTTATTATTGTTTTCCATTGCTGTTTTGAAGAGGTTGTAGTTCTTCGCATTTTTCCATTCGACTTTCCAACGAACGTTTATTTCTGTTCTCTTTGTGCAAAAAGAAGGCTGATGTTAAAATTGAGAATACGATGGCCAGGACACCGAGGAAAATTGACAGAACAAATGCAGAACGCGGCGATTCGTAGATGCGAACAACGACACCTGTTGAAAAAGTACAATATTATATAGTTATGGTTTCATTGTTGTTCTAGATCAAGTGTAGTTTTCATTATACTATATTATATAAGTTCTCATCATTCCCAGTGAGAGTTTGGCAGCGTGCCATGATATTTTTGCATGATAGCTTTTCCCAGGAGAAAGGACGAAAACCTCTAGCATTGTGCGAAACAGTCAGGACGTTTCATCGGCGCGCTGCGAAAGTCTTATTACACCTGACTCTTACAATGACGAGAACTACATCGTTTACGTACAGAACTGAAATAGAAAAGTACCATAGTAACCTGCTGTTCAAGAAGGTACGTGAAAAACTATTTATTTAAACAATGACGTCACTGTGATCAAAATGTAAAGTATTTACCTTATTTCATGTGAATGATATATACAGTATACTGACGGACCTGCAACATGGATTCCAGCGAAAGCGGCCAAACCATTGATGAGGTTGGTATAACCAAGAGCCCCCGGTAGTTGAGCAGGACCAATTATGGTAAGTAGAAAGGGAGCTAGAACTGCTTGGAACATGCCTATAAGCACAATGATTTCAGAAGAAAACGGTATACATAAGAAGACTACAATCAGGGACTGTATTATTTTGTCAACAACAGGCAGTTAAAATAATAGCAAACTATTGTTTACCACCAAAATTCCGTTTTTCGCTAAATACTAATTATTGAACTCTAGGCTGATTTCCATACAAATACAAAAAGTTACTGTAATCTTATGAAATTAGTTTTGTATATTCTAGAAATTATCTAACTCACCCATTCCAAATCCAGAGAAAAAGTTCTGCACTCGAAACTCCCATATGTTTTGACAGATTACGGCAGAGAACAGAGCTGTTTGTGCAATGGAATAGGTGGCAATCATGATGAGTGCTATATGGATGTTGTACATTCCCATGAGAACGGTGAGCAGAGTACGACCCACTATGGACGCTATCCCATTGTAGCTGTACACCTGTTCTGGTCTGCAACATCAAACACCACACTGCAATATTGATATCACAGATCTGAATTGTTTATCCTAACACATGATTGAAAACTTCTGCCGGGGTTCAGTACAAATCTATTCATGACCCTCAGATTAAGAGAATATTTGTTTAATAGTTTTTTTTCGGTGAAAGACTGTACTCAGTAGTATGTTTCAAAATGGTCTGGGAGCATTTCCAAATATTAAAAAGGGAGCCTTGTTAGGTTTTCGTTGAGAATGCCAGTAAATGAACTACAAACTAACCCTTCAATGTCTTCCGATCGCATAAGACCTAGGATATTGGATACGTAGATAATACAGACTGACGATGCACAGAATGAGGCCAATACATGGAGGATAAACTCTCCTCGGCACCACACCTGAATTCAGCATTAACATAATTATAGCACATGTGAAAATAACTTTTTTAGAGCAGTTTTCGAAAGAAAGTTTTATAAACGTAAGTTATGACAATTTATATTCACAGGCAATTTAGACACGACCTGGAAGTGTTGCCTCACAATTCCAAGATGAAGTTCGACACGTTAGATTTTTGCAAATCATTGAACTGGTGATTTCGAGTGTTCAGTTCAATTTTTTTCTACGTTGCTAGCTCAAATTTGCGAGAAATTCTCTTTACCTCGACACCAGTCAGTTGAGCGAAGGTGTTGGCTTTTGTAGATGGAAGACGAGTGATGAATAATCCCATAATGAAACAAATAATATACAAACCGGCTAGACACTGCCAAGCGAACCTCCAAGAAAACTGAATGAATAAGAATCACATGTGATAAACTGTTTCGCAAACAGAATAATTAACCGTTCTCGCCTCATTCTTAGGCATTTGTTGAATGGACAATGGTTTTCTGACGACAGCAGTTGGAAGATTTCACTCTAAAGGCATTTTTTCTTCATTTTCATCTTCTAATTATGCTCCGATTTGGGTTTTTCATAAGTAAATATAATATTTTGTCATGTTCGGGTCGCTCACCTCATTAATCAGTGGCATGAGCACTCTGGGAAGTACGAAAATGCCAATTCCTGGTCCGATTGAAATGAATGACATTGCCAAGTTTCTATGTTCTTTGAAGTACTCACATTGTACCGATATAATGGAATTTCTCATCAATGCACATCCAATTCCTTAACGTGTTGAGGGACTTTAGAAAATGGTAGTTTAAATTGGAAAAAACAACGCTGATGTACTGATTGAGTGAATCATTAGTAGAAGAAACTATTTTTGAGACAGGACTATCGAAATTTTGTATGGTCTCCATAAAAAGGTCACTTTCAGCTCAACTGTTTGACCCACGTTGTAGTCACCTACCCTATTCCTAAACAAGAAAAGTTGGCAACTACGTTAGCAGAGTGTAATAAGGCCCTCCATCAGGTTGAGCCAACCACTTGTATGACTGCTACGGTTCCCTACGACATCGCATCGCTTACCTATCATCAATCCATAGGCATAGAGAAAATCGATATCAGTTGAGAAAGAGCCGAGTACGAATCCGAGAAAGCATAGTCCGGTTCCACAACAAATAGAAACACGGGCTCCGAAGAATTGGTAGGCTACAGCCGCCACCGGACCTTGAATGGTTGATATAGTCCTCGTCAAACTCACGTCAACTCCCATTGTGTGTGTTATCAAACTTTCTAATGTTCTTAGGAGAAGATCGGCTTTTTTCCGAATTATTTTGTGTGTATAATGGAGACTCATAATTCGAACCAACACATATGTAGTGAAAACAACATGTTAAAGTTAATATTGTGGGAATTGTTGCATAAATGGAAAATCCAAAATTACGTGTAATATTGTACGGATATCCATGAGAGAATCGGAAAGCAAGTTCGTTTTCCTTCTTACTAAACAAAGCTTTCCATTCCAATTATCTATGCAATACGAAGATCAAGCATTGGTAAACTTCGAAGTTAGACGACAAATCTAGGTAATTAAAACAAATACATTACTGTAGTTCAATTACGCTGTGTATGAAGTTCAAGTCCACTAAATTGCTGTCGAAAATAAGACTATTGATGTGTGTAGCCATCAAACTACAATAAGAACCAACTCGAATAAGTACCCCTTGAACGTCTGACTGGACATATCACGAATGCATCATATAGGTGCAGAGATCGATGTTACTTCGAATCAATTTCGAAATGTCGTGTCTACCAATCTTAGTTCATTCATTCAACCATTAATGTTATAACTTTGTTCTGAATCAACAAGTATGGCTCACCGGCCAGTAGACTGGATGCTGAAGGCATGACTATAGCGGCAGTGTCCGCCTCCGTCTTTGTACAGTTGAACTCGGTTATGAGAGACGGAACAAACACATTCATCACCTAAATTAAATTATGAATTGCCAAAAAAAATTGTGAGACATCACCGAAACCTCAACGATCATCTCCAAGATATGTCTTTTGACAGTACTGTAACAACCTGCGAATAGCTCACGAACATCACAGGAGTAATCTATCTATGACTATCAGGAAATAATCTGAAAAACATACACGACATTTAGAACATTGTCTCGCATTTTTAGGTTTTATCGACATAGTTCGATGACTATTGAATAATGAATGCATTTTTTTGTCCGTACTGTCTGTCCACTTTTGTTCGCGCATCCCTTCTAACTGTTATCACCACCACTTTCTCTCAACCCGAAGAAACTGCCGGCAGGGTACTCTCTACAACCGTTGTTTTGACTAGGTTCAATAACCTGCAAACTATCTGCCGTTTTTTGGAGTTTAGACTTTGTATCAGTCGCGGATGGGAAGCAAAGTGCGAGCAGACTGCTAAAAGAAATAACGCTCACTGATAACTAGCGAGGATTGATAAGAATGTTTGCATTGCATGTCAAACCTCACAACCACGAACTAATAAAATAAACAAGCGTTTTCCTTGAACTGTACAAAATACGTTTGATTGACCATATTGTATATAATAGAGAGGATCAGCTTTTCCTGTGAGCCGGAAAACAACAGGTTCTTTTCAGAATGAAACGTATTCATATCTGAAAATGGCATAACTGGTACTGACTTTGTGTGAGAATACAAGACTAACCTGTCGCACTCCCGTTTCCGAGAGCAGTATTATGAATCCGACGACCGGCAGCCACAGGAACTTCCGCTCGGCCCTCCTGGCCGCTGCGGCCTCATCAGCGAGTATCGTCTGTTTATCGCATCTCTCCATTCCACCACTGTAGTTCCAGAACAGGGGACAAATTGCAATCAGAAAAACAGAAAAGATCAAAACTTTGCTATGCTTATTAGAAATGAGCAAAATCAAAGCGCAATTGAGTCTTTGACGAAAGATAACAAAGTGTCACGGATTATCGCGCCCTGCACTCTCATTCAAATGTTATTTTATGTTATTAAGGAACTGTTAAACTTTGTCAATAATATCTCGCCGATAACACTCAGACAAATTTGCGTAGTTTAGGAGGTATTTGAGAAGAGGGTCTAACTATTCCATTCCCGCATGGATTTCAGTTCGCGCTCCGAAACTCAACTCGACAAGTGGAAAAATGTCAGATTCTATGGAAGTTAAATCTGAATGCAGAAAATTCCAGACAAAAACCTACTATAAACGCATATATTTCTCAATGTGTTCGCTTTTAGAAAACGAGTCCGCATGTATGCAAAAAAGTCAAATTCACTACGGCAGAATTCTCCAAAATTTCGCATCGCAATATGACCGCAATGTACAAACACACATTAAGTTTTATTCTGTCGAGTCTCCATGTCTTTTCGTCTTTGTCTGAGACTTTTCTTACTCCGTAAACCAATATCACCAGTTACCTACCAGTTAAAGGAGACCGGAACACAACTTGAGCAGAGCTTCTGTTTCGGGCTGCTCTTAACTGTATTGAGATCAGAGAGCACAAAAAACTCGTGTATTAGTTTGATCAGTCCACGTGACATTCACATGACAATGCCGCGCGACACTCGACGCGTCTAATCAAAAGTAGAATACAGCAGCTTTACGAGAAACCATGTTGCTCTCCGGTCTCCTTACGTTTTGAAAAAGAAAGTGGCTCAAGGTGGTATTGCCTCGATATATAAGCAAACAATTATAAATTGCGAGTTACAGATTTTTGTTTTATTATGTGCTAAAACAACAACCTCTACGCATAGAAAACAAATTTTTGCAATTTTTCGCAAGTTCGCAAGCGTTTTTTCACATGTGTGTTTTTTATAAACGGCTACCGCTGAACTTCACAGAATTGTCGTGAAGAGTTGAGGAGGTTGAGTTTTTTTCGACTCGAGTGATTTTATACAACTTGTTACGAGAGGTTGCTTCCATTCAATGTAACGCAACTATTTTATGTGTTCTATTTGGAGCTCCACTGCAGTTCGAATGGAAAGTTAGCCGGTAGTAAGATGGTAAACTACTTGAAACGAAAGCTTTTAAACCAAGAACTCCGTCAAGGCTAAGATATGGCAGGCGTTGGTAGTAGGGTTGTTAACCGATTATGAAAACCGATTATTTCGAGTTTCGACTTTCGAGCCATTTTTAAATTTCGATTCGATTTTCGATTATGCGTATGTTCGGAAAAAAAGCGATTATTTCGATTTTCGACTTTCGCATTTTTCCAGATTTTCGATTTTCGATTTTCGATCGAGAATCGAAAAGTTGAAAATCGAAAATTCGATTCTGCCCGAGATTTTTTTTCAACAAAACAAGCTCATCAAAGTCGGAGAAATGCTCATCAACAAATTATTGAGTTTACCAACTATGAGGAGAATGAATACTGCATAAAATGAATCAATGAATGTAAAACTTACAACATTTTCTACAAATCAAAACATTGCAGAGCAGACTGAGTACAACTAAAACTATGCAGTAATTTTCGAAGAATAGTAGATAACTTATCCACTTCTACATGACTTTTTTTTTCCTCGCCCTGCGGGAAAAAAACTGTTTCGTGTTTAAGAGGTATGCAAAAACGAGCTGTACAACTTGTTCACAAACAATTTCTCACGGTTGTCTTGAAGGGTCCTCCGTTCTTCTTTGAAATAATAAAAAGCTTACTCCAGACTAGATATATTATGTGAAAGCACACTCTTTTCATATTCAGAACTACCGTATGATGCTTCCTAATCGAAATGTGACCATTTTTTTGAAACTAGAATCGAAACTCGAAAATAATCGAGATTTCGATTCTGAAAAATTTCGACTTCTTTGATTTTCGACTTTCAACACATTTGGTCTGATCTCTGTTTTTCGAGTTTCGACTTTTTCAATTTTGGCGAAATTTCGATTATTTCGATTTTCGATCTTAAGATCGAAAATCGAAATTCGACTTTTTTCGATTATAATCGGTTTTCGATTTCGATCTTAACAACCCTAGTTGGTAGGTTAAAAAAGCATTTTGTGTGCAATGAGATGAGGTAGTGATACAATGAAATCAAGCTTCGATTGTTGAAAATACACTAGTCTGCTAATCATGTAAACTGTCTTATCAGTCACTTTAATGTTTTAATGATGGCTCCTCCATAAAAGTTCTCTCATGACTGGCGTGAACATTACTTGCAAGAGTAAAGTATACACAATACTAAAACAACAAGCGAAGGTTCGTCACTGTTACAACGCCAGTTCAATTGCATGAGAAGTTCAGATTCCAACCTTCTGATTGGAACCTGTCAATTGAGACAATCATGATGCTTGTAAGTTAACTGAATTCGTTATTTCCGTTCATTCGACTTAAGATGGTAGTTTTATAAATTTTTCATAGTGACTCTATAATGTTACATGCTGCTTTTCACGTTTCTTTTTACACGAATACACAAAGGGTAAGTTGGTCGGTTTTAGGTCAGAAAAACTTAACTAATCTATACCACTCACCTATACTACTCTCTACTCCAAACTGTAACTGTGTACAGGTTTCACGCTACCCTGATGAACGTAATCATTCCATGCGGGACTCCTGACCTTGATGGAGCGCTTCTTGAACTGGAAATCAACTGAAACCCTCCATTACCTCCGAAATCAACTCCCACCAAACAGGTGGAAGTTAACATAACATGAATTTACGCCAGTCTAGCTGTACCGATATACAACTACAGAGAGCAGTTTAGCCTAGTATGAAAGTGGGGCTAAGATATTTCAGAGCGATTTGTTGAAAATGTTCAGGCGTTCTGATCTTTTCCTGATCTTATTGTAATAAGATTTCTCTGGATGAAGGTTTTTGAGCAAAATATAGGTCTTGAGAACGAATATGAACAATCTTTACGTATAGCCAACCAGCCGTGGTGTTCATTTTGTTCTTCATGATCCGGCGATTTCAATTTCACACTTGGATAGACCGACATTCGCCTTGAGACCTCAAAAACTCCGAAGCTATAGACAGGTGGAAACAGTGTGCGCACAGAAGAGACGCAGCGTCATGATAACGGTTGATGGAATTGGGCTACCTATTCACTCTTACTTTGTACCTACCGTAAGTGGCCATCGTTCACGTGAAATTCATTGCCCAGTTTTTAGTCGCTACTGTATAGGGATAGAATTGTCAGAAAAGTTGTGAGGCCCTAAACTTATTGATGACTCCCGAAGATTCAATTGACTGCCAAGTTACCTTCTGGTCAGTCACAGAAATAGCGCTTTCAAACGGTTCATAAAAAACGAGAACAAAAAGCATCTTGTCTCTGGTTTATTGGGGAGCAATACTTTTTCTTGCGAGCAGATGTTGCATGCAGACCCTATTGAAGTTGACTCGTAGTGTCTATGGAAAAACTGTCTTTCATGTTGCCGTTCTCAAACATGGCAACATTGCCAAATGAATCACAGTTCAATCGGAACTCTATACGTACACCCATCCTAGCAACCATACGTTCTATCAAACTATACCACAACTTATGTTGTAGAATCCTGTTACTTTATAAGATCATGTACAACTTTAAAAAAATCAGTTGGCAGATGTGTAAAAGTACATGTTTTCTATGTTTCTAATCGTTAATTTTGCCTTTTCTGTCATATGGAGTTTATAAGACGATGAGTGTTTTTTTTTTGTTTTGGTTTACAAAATCTGTGGACTCCCCGCCGCAAACTCGCCAGATGCCCATATAAGTACCTACAACAGTTTGATGTAATACGATACTTGAATAGGAACGCCTGCTTATGTTTTTGTTTATGTATTCAAGTTGCTCAGTGTTTGCCAAACATTTAGCATGTACACTAAGATTGTTCGAGATACAACTATCGCATATTTACTACTTCTGCAAAGTTAATTAGTAAACACCAAATGTTTAAATTCTGCCGAAGTTGGTAGATGACAGAGCTGAGCTAAAGGATAAAGCACATGGTGTTGTTCGGTTTCTGGGCCGTTTTTCACACGAATGTTGGTTTTTTTTATCCCAGTTTTAAATTGTGAATGTGGATGGTAGTTTCAAGGTGTTACGTATTGTGGCGCCTCTCTGGTTGATAATGCAACAGATGCCGTGTGTTTACAACCTGCTAATTAGCTAGTAAATTAGTGTTTTATGCATGTGTCATTACAGTAAGACATGCCAAAGAGTGTGTTAAGCATGCCGCCCAACACAACCATCCATGAACTATTTGGCTCATCCCTAACTACTGCAGATACTCAATTAAATAGCGGAAAAGAGAACATAAACAAGATTGAACATCATCAAAGAAGCAACACGTGTTCAATTGTTCATACGTCCGCATAACCATATTACTACATTCATTTCTTCTATGTAATTTATGCAAGGGATCTTCAGTGAATGACTACGAAAACCCTCATGTCGTTGGCCGGTTGTACGAATATACTGTTAGTCAACTGCACAGTCACGTGAAACATGTGAAGCACAGCAGAACTCAGGAACGTGTAATGATAAAGTGTACGATACCTCTTTAGAATGCTCAACCTACGCGACTATTTACTTTTCTTCTAGTATACTTTATCGATGTTATGTTTTGTTATGTTCAACCATCAGACTACAGACCACAATTTTTATTTGATCCCATGTGTCGCGACATTCGTGCACCCGGTCTTGGAATGACACCAACTGCACCTGGTACGGAATGATATCGCAGCTGCCAAGTTTGTGTTGAATCGAACCCGACTACTTGGTTGTGATTTGCTTCCTGTATCAGCGTCTAAGGCATTTCGTCGAGTTAGAAGTGTCTCTGTCTGGTTTAGCGTTCATCACTTCTTTAAAAAGAAATGAGTATCTGCCAAGACCATAACTTTGTTCGTGATATTAATTTGTTCTGTTTGCTGATCAGTGTGTGTTTTTACTATTCTCCCATCAGCTAGTTGTCCACATTTCAGGCCGCGGCGCAGTGTCTGTTCCTGTCAATCAGCATATCAATATTTAAACTACAACTTGTCAAACTTCTGTTGGACGAACTATCAACAAACAAACGTATAGGTTTTCAACTCTTATTTCCGTCATTCTTTAAACGTATCGTCAATATTCAGAGCATTCAGAGTCATCAGCTAACATATAGCTGGCACTGAAAGTTGGTCTGATAGCATGATCGTAGATAAAAGCAAGATAGATTTTCTTGTTTCTGTTAGCCGTTCAGTTCAACAACTATTTGATAAAAACGTCGAAGCACTTTTGTAAGCAAAAACGAACATCTGACGATTCAGTACAACTTTTCAGTATTTGGTTGCTTAGTCTAACGTTTACATTGCAGGTTACTTTTCCGGTAATTGTGGTTGTTTTCTCAGTTTCTCCTAGTTGTTGTCCAATGTTTTGCCGGTGTCTACCGTACCCTGAGAGTGGTGTGGCCCCGCCCCCACGGCCGCGCTATTCGTCGACTCCTCCCTTCTGCAACTACCCCCCCCCCCCCCCCCCTCCCCCTTACTGTTTCTACACTTACCGCCCAGTGGGACAACGTACCATCTGCCATGGCTAAGTTTTCAATCATGGATCTCTGCCCTCATCTAACCGGAACCTCTTCTATTGTTCGGGATAACTCAGGTACGCAACTCAAACTATATAGTCATCCTACTCCACCATGACTTTCTCCACTCTTCGCGCTAACGGTATAATGTGCCTCACGGTTATGTCAAGCAATCATCTGCTAAAACTGTCTGCAAATATTTATCAAGCCTAATTATTTTGAATTGCTCAATTTGTTCGAACAATTAATATACTCCTCGTAAAACACTAATCATAGTATAACAAGTAATATACTCGTTGTAGAAAATGATTCATAGTGTTCGCTGCACAAATTTATGTTTGCACTTTCTACTGTCCCTACTGTCCCGTTGATCAATAGCCTCAAACATATATTTTTCACATCAAATGCTCTTGTTCTTTGAATTTGCGTAAGAATGCCACGATTTGTCGTAAAACCAAAACACCGTTTTGCCTACTGATCCAAACCGTTTCTTCCTTGCCCGTACAAAGTTAACTGTGCATAAAGTGCGTGTTTAACTAACGTACTCATTATAGCCTATTGTTTAATTTTGAAGTCGAATTATAGTATTCACACACCCTACTTATCGAGAAGTAGGGTTTCTGACTAAGAGCATTGATGACCACACTGTTCAAACTTCTTGAACAAATACTAGAAACTATGTTTCCGAAAAACTTGTGATTCCAGAAGAACTTGATAGTTCTCCGCCACCGACGTTAGTAATGCGAAAAGAAGAGACTCCTTCTCCTTCTAATTTGGCCATTTCATTCGAAGAGGAGGACGAAGGAATTGAGGAAGGACAGTCGGATAGCGGCGACAGCAGCAATAAGGTACTTTTCCATTAGGGAAACTGTCAGTCTCGAAAACGGTCCGGCTTCCCTTTGAAACAAGACTATACACCTCAGATATAGTTGAAAGTACAATTTCACAGCTTTCACTAACCCGTGAATAAAAAAGTGTTCCTCATGTCTTCCCCTCTAATTTGCACCCCTCTTCAGAATTCCTCATCTCCGCTGTCTGAGAATGGAGAAAAGAAAGGATCGAACGAAAAACCACCTTTCTCCTACAATGCTTTAATAATGTTGGCAATCAAGAACAGCAAGGAAAAACGGTGAGATTTCAAACTAAGTAGGCATATCTCGTGGAAAAATGTAATTTGGTCCGAAAATGAAGTGCATATTTAATATTCATTAATGTTACATATATATTACGTTACGTGATGTAATGTAATGTTACGTTATTTTAACTAAGTGAAACTGCTAACTAAATCATTGGAGGCAATTGTGGTAGTGTATGACTCTTTTCCTTCAATCTTCAAATTTTTCATGAGTATGGCTGTTGAAAAATGTTCAGGTTCATTTCCAGTGGACTGTTTTTATGCTGATCCAACTCGTAAAAACCAATTAGTCCCAAATTGCATTTTGCACCTAAATCCTCACCAGCAACTTTCTCAAACTCGATTCTATTGCTGAACTCCACCTCCAAGTTACAGGTTAACTTTGGCCGGAATATACGAATACATCATGAGCAACTATCCCTTCTACCGGGATAACAAACAGGTGAGCATTTGAACAAAAGGATCAATGAATACATCAGTACTGTTATTAGTCATCATTTCAATCTCACCACTTTAGAGGTCCGCATCTCGCAAAATAAGTTTTATCTCACTCTGATATCAAATTAGTTGATCATTGTATAATTAGTAGAAAGTCATTTAAACTAACATTCTTAGGTTTAAAACTTTCAGGGATGGCAGAATTCGATTCGACACAACCTGTCTCTGAATAAGTGCTTTGTGAAAGTACCCCGAAGCTTTGACGATCCTGGAAAAGGTTGGTAGATGGGTTTTTCGTCTATTCTCAGTAATAATGCTTCCAACGTTTTCAAAACCTTCTTTTATGATTGTCTATGAGGCTCAAATTCTAGTATTCTCTCTGTACGATGACGACTTATTTTCGATTTCCACCAAATAACAATAATTCATATGTATAAACTTCTCGAGAGGAGCGAATTAATGAATATGTGAATGTGGTTTATTTATGACAGGGGTTCGTTCTTATAGTTTGAAAAGTGTAAGATGAATGCCTGCCTAAAAAGTTTAGAAATTATGTAAGTTTGGTTTTATTATTTGTAATTTTGTGATAATTATGGTATTCAGGAAACTATTGGATGCTGGACGCGTCGTGTGAAGACGAGATTTTCATCGGTGGCTCCACAGGGAAACTTCGTCGACGTCCGAACTCGTTGGGTCGGGCCAGAATGGACGCCTTCAAGCAGTACGGAGCGGCAGCCGCAGTTCTATTCCCACCCTACTTTCCCCAGGTAATTAGCCAATAGTTATACTAATTGCTAATTGTCACATTATGGCAGACCTTGTAAGTAAATACAAAAGTGTGGACCACTCACTAGTTTATTTCAGTAAAAACATTTGATGTCTCCGTACACTTTCTATCTTCTGATTGATCTAGAAGGCGAATTTGTTCGGGTAATGACAGGTTGTCGTACTTCTCCGAAGTTGTATGTGATAATCAAACGAGAACTAGCAAGACAATTCATTCTTTATTCTTTTTTCTAACGCTACATACCCAAATGACTAACCATTTCAGAGTATAGAGATCTTATCTTTTTTTTTTCCTGTTTTCAGATGCCGTTTCTCCAACGCAACTCTACGAGTGCCTCCTGTGTCCGTCCCATGCTCCCGATCGGTCAGCACATCTACCCACAGGCCGATCTCATGCAGCTGTATTTGGCACAACAACATCAACAACAACACGACATCATGAAAACAAGCACTTTCTAGCATGCTCTTCTCGATTTACAATGTATTTGCATAGGATGTATAATTTGTTTATTTCAGAGCTAATTCAGAACGTCATTGCGTTTTACGGGTATTATTTTATGAACATTTCCTATTGTACTTTTAACCTTTTTTCGGTGATGTTGAGAGAGACAATAATAAGTGTTCGCTGTCTGTTCTGTTTTACTTCCTGTCCGGATGACTTGTCATTGTCCTTCTATTCTAATCTCATTTTGTCTCGTACTTACACTTCCTGTTCTCTAATTTCCCAACCAGATAACCTTTGTCTCGAGTAAATCCGGCATTGTACATTAGATTGACAGCACTAATTCCAGCATTGTTTGAGTGACATAATCTATTCACATGAACCTCAATTGTCATAAATGGTACAAACTTATAAATATGTGATCAAAAGTGTCCTCAGAATGGTTCAGAAAAGATCGAGTTTCAAATACTGTTGAGAATACAAAACTTGACTAGAAGCAATGGACAGAAACTGTAAACGCCAACATTCAATGATTGATAGTTCTTTCTCGGTGGGAGCTTTTCAAAACAGGTGATAGGAGTTTTCTTTCTCCGAAATCATCAGTGAACACAGCATATTTGAGGAATAGTTGAGTGTTTCTCAATCTCCTCACCGACTCGTCTTCAAAGAGTCAACGACTATTAGCATTCAGCTTTAGACGATAAGCGATGGCGTAAGTCAGCGCAGGACAATTACCGTATCGTGTTCTCTACACCTGTTTACTCTGTCGGTAGCCTTTTGATACTCAAATCCGCGCATCATGCAACTAATACCGCACATCTATACAAATATTATTTGTACAAACAACGTTCAAATGCGGTCGCTACTTGATAAAGTGTTACTACAATCCACTGTGGTAGTGTGGACTAACGGTAGAAATCAACACTTCTTTTCGTGAACCCTCAACCAACCTCCGAAAATGGCACGAACTTTCCTCAAAATTTCTGAAAGGTGGATCAGAAACTGATTTTTGACTGTATCTTCCTAATTGCTTAATACATATGGCTAATTTGAAAAATGGGGAAGAGCTCTAGCAAGTACGGTTGAGCACATAAGTGGGATGCAAAGTTCGTATCATCTCTAGAAATAGTGGACGATATCTGCCGTTTGGTGTATTTTGCTGTTCAAATGTAGTTTGATTCCATGAATTCTCGCTATATGTGCACGGGAAAAACTGTGATGCGAATCGGGTTCTCTCTAACAACAATCAAGTTTTCCAGTTCTGACCGGTCGCTCAAAAGTCGATAGTGCTCGTAGCGGATCAGTTTTGTTTAGGTACATTGAAGTCTCGGATATCATTTGGCTTCCGGTGTAATTATGCTTTGATATCGGCCGCACCGCAGAACATGATTGGCAGAGTAGTGAGGGGCCAACAGGTGCCTCCTATACACTCTCTGTCCAATAACAGACAGGCAAAGATTGATTGCTTCATTATGACTAATTTATGACTTGTGATCTGTTGAGTAAGGTGGTTGTATAACACCTAGCTGCTGATCGTTCTCATTTTGGTAGCCCCACGGAAGGCAAGAACAACAAATAACACACGTGAACCTGTAATAGTGAATCAGACCTATCTGGACTTTTGTGTTGATTTTACGTATTTTCTTCCAAACTATCAGATAAAGAGAGCTGAAATATTTCCAAGTACGGAAACGAAGCTTTATAGAAATATGGATAATCATTCTGTTGGGTAGATTTGATGAAATGATTTACCTACAGTTCCACGTGTCACACACTTTCGACATCAAGTTTCTTAAAAATACACTCTAGTCAAAGTCGTGTGGGAGTTTGGTCTTGTTTGGTTTCAGCCTGCATGTTGTATACAACATTTGTTTAGCATTTCTCGCATTCCACTAGCGTTGTTATAAAATTGCTGATCCTAGCCAGGATTAATTTGACGACACTACTACATACAATTGCTATACGGTATGCCATTCACGTTTAGTGTGTCAAGGGACCGAGCAGATGCATGTTAGGCAACATGAAAGGTGTTCATTGTTACAGGAAGGTGGTACATAATCCCACTATCTTCCCGTATTATCTTCACTACATAAAACGAACTTCCTAAATTCCCAAATAAAACTAAAACAGTCGGTTTCACACTATGGATCGCCAAAAAATTACAGAAAGGAGACGTTTTCTGTATTAGGCTTTCATTAATACGTCACTAGATAACTGATGTCGCGAAAACTCTTTTTCATCAATGCTTGCGAAATGAAATCCCACTAATCTAAATTCAGTTGTAAAATGTTTCTGTGTATTCGAAAAACTCAGAGTGTTCTCACAAACTGATGTTTGCGTCTATGTCTATGAGATTTGCCGGAAAGTTCGAATGGATCAGTATGAATGCACGTCACAGACAATCGGTGTCAGCTACTAATCCTCTTCTTCTTCGTTGTTATATATGAATTGGATAGGTAGGGTGAACAATTGGAGGTTAATCCAGATGAGGAAAGTGAGACGAGTTAACCATCCGGTCACATCCTGTCTTCATATTGGCTAATTAGCGAAGATTATCCGTTTTCTGGGAGCTAAGTCTCGGTAACAGATACACAGATGGACCAACCAATGGCAAAGAACCGTCATGCAACAAAATTAGGCTAGAATGTCATGAGTTCAGATTCCCAGTTTCTCGCATGTTGTTCTATTCCATGACAAAATCGGTTTGAATTCAGTTTTCTATTGATTTTCAATAACTTGATCGCGCACTTGTGAAACGACAATAAAAGTATAGGTACTATAAAATTACAGTCAGAGAAAAAGTCAGAAACACATGTCGGTTTTAGCAAAGCGTTGCACGTTTATTTTGAAGTGCGAAGATGTTTCTCTCAAGAAATGACATTGAATAGGCGCGAAATGCATGCTGCGCGACAAAGAGACCGCTCGGGGTGTGAAGTGGGGACGTACTCTGTAATCGGCGCTAACACAAATGCAAATGAAACAATACACAACTGGCAACTGTTATTCTAACAGAAAGTTTTAAGGTACAACAACTTGGCACGGAGCAAGTATACGTTGAACGTTTACTTTTTACCACGGTGTGTTCATCCAACAATCATGCTATCTCACATGACTTAGAATCGTAATAATAATCAATCCAACACTGCAGGTTCACGAACTATGAAACGGAGGATTAATGGCGAATAAAGTTTGAAGAAAGTTTTGGGACTGTCATTGAACCATATTTTGATCACGGAAGATACTGAAAAATATTGTCTCCTTCAACAAAAAAACTTGACCACAACTTTTGTAAAAAGCTAAGTTTTGAAGTCTCGCTTTTCACTGAGTTGACACTCTCTATTACAGTCTGTTAGGACGAAGGTTCAAAAGTAGCTACCGCCTAACTGTTTATGAACTAATCTGGGTCATTTGTGTCAAAGGTGTGCGCATCGTATGTCTGCCAATTGGCCCCAGAATGTCTTAATACGCCGCCGAACTCTATCCGAAGCAGAGCTTCCTTTGCGTCAACCGATCGTATTCCAATTTCATAACAATCCAAAACAGATACTATTAAGAGGTACAGTAAACTCCAAGGAACGAACAGTGGATGAACACTTTTATATATTCAGTCGCTGATCAGCGGATGATCACTAGGGCAGTTTTACAATGAAAAGAAAATATAACTGAAATAACTTCTTCTGGGAACGAAAAGAAGAACAATATTCAATCGCTTCATAGCCACTTGGGTTCAGAATTGAAATGGAAAGAAACGTTGCATTACTTTTCAAATGAACTGGAAACGAATGACGTTGTTTATCTGAACAGCAGCATTTACTCACTTTCATGTGGTTTATGTCACAAACTGAAAAGCAGTCCGGAAGTTTTGAAACTGATTCATCTGGTGCTTGTCAGAGTTTACAATATGAAAAAAACAATCTGTAGTTTTAGTTCGACGGTATGATCTACGCAGGGAAATTTTTATAGGGAGAAGACACGTCTTTCTTGAACCGAGCAGACATTGAGTATATTCGATGCTTCATGAATGCCTTGTATATTTGCCATTTTGTCGGGAAAGTAGGGATACTTCTGAAAAGAAATCGACTAACACTGAAAATTTCCTTGCAAACTAATGATCACAGTTTCCTGTATTTGTCCCGAATGGGTCATACTGAAACAAGACTACAGTATCATAGATATTACCATCATCCTCTTAACATTATAACTTCCAATCAAAGTCGAAGAGAAAACAAGCGAATTTAGTTTAGTTTTACTAGAAAAAAGTTGATGTTTATGACCACAAACATTTCCGAATATAATCAACTCATACTGTGGCGCTTTCATACTCTCTAATGTGTTTCATATGTATACCGAGAGAGGTTGTTGTTATTTACGTAAAATCTTTTCTCTGGTCAAATCTGATAGTAAACTCGGGCATTACTTATACCATGGTAGTATCATAATTATGAACGAACATTAATATTTCTGGTAGATTTAACACAGTTCTAGACTACAAGAGGGTATACATTTGAAAAATTGAAATTTCCTTCCAGTATTTAGTGCGTACGGGTAGGTCAAAGGTGGTTTGTAGTTTGGCCGAGGTCAAGACGAGTCTAGACAACATGGGTTTCGCGCCAATTTGGTTTGCCCATGTCATTCACTCACATTCACTCACATTCCATCGACGTTCTCAGTTTTTCTTAGTTGCGATATTTGATGGTATATTTATAAAAGATTGGGAGGGGACTCATAAAATAGATAATTGACTGCGTAAGCAATATCTCATATATATGTTGAATTTCATCATTCAGACTAGTTTTGTTAGTATTTTGCTTAGTAAGGTGTAGAATTATATTTAGAATCTTTTGTAATTTTGTACTATCACCTTCTTCGGGTCGTCTTTGGAATAGAATGTTACGTTCAGGTACAAAAGTCATACAATTTAGGTTAAAATGATGCAACTCGTGAGAAAGGTGGCCCGTGCTCGTAAAACCGATGAGACCCACCCCAATACTGTTCACGTGTTTCCTGACCAGAACCAAACATCGAGCGATCCACCAGTCACACTCCACAATGAGCCACTGGATCTGTGGGCCGAAGTTCGGTGCTTCGAATTCACCGAGAAGGTGAGCCCATCGTGAGAACTAAACACATTTCAATCACTCGGCACTTCTTCTCTCTCTCTCCTCATTCAACTTTTGGCCTCACTCGTGAATCAATATTGATTCTGGACCGAAATTAAGCCCTGATAGCGTATACTTACGCAATTTTTCATAACTTTGCATTCAGTCCTACCTGACTTTCTCCTGTCCAGGAAACTAGGGTAACCTCGAACGTGTTGTATCTTTCTCTATAAAGTGTTTCAAATAGAGTATTCATCTAGTAGTAGTTCATCTAAGTGTTTGGTGGTATGTTTCCCCACATAGAGTATTCACAGGTTAGTAGAACGGTTCCCGCGAAAACGCCGACATTCACCGTAGATGGATTCTGCAGCACGGGAGATGAGCGGAGACTGTCGCTCGCGGCTCTCGGCAACGGGGCCAGACGGTTAAAAGTGGTCCAGGTCCGACAACAGATAGGTGAGCACGACCCGTACTTCGTTCGCATGTTAGCTTGATTATTGAGTATTAGTATCTGAAGTATGAGATCAGTACAACTTCAAGAGGAAGATACTGTGATACGGCTCCTTATTATTTCAATACCATTGTTGACATAGAAAATTTCAGGACCATAGATACGGACCGAAGATATTTTCTCTCAAAATTATCACAGTATCTTTTCCATTAATTTCTGCTTTCTTCAGAGGCCGTATGCATGAAACATCTTGGGCCGGGTTGGGATGCTAACCCGAGCTCGATTCGGCTAATTCCCAGCCAATTCAGGTCGGGATAGCATCTCAACCCGGCCGGGGATGTTACATGCATACGGCCTCAGGTATTTGCTTAAGATCAGCATTGATTTCTACAATTATGTTTTTCACTTGTACTATAACTGCTTCCATTGCTTCAGGAAAGGGAGTGGATATTACATACGGGGAGGGCTGCTGTAGATTGGTAAACAACAGCGAGTCACCAGCTTTCGTCCAATCACCACTCCATTCTAATTCGGTAGGCAATTTCATTCAGCTAATTCACAACAATTATTCTGTCGTAGTATATATCATTGATCCCAAGTTCATTTTATTAAACAGTCAGAAATAAGTTCGTTTGATCGCAACTTCCCTTATCGAGCAAGTAAAAAGAAGAATCTAGAAAACATTTCGTATCTGATTAGCATTATACGATGATCGATTTTGTCATTTTGTTCAGAACTCTGACCATTCCAGGCTCTAGAAGAAAGTGGCTTAAAATTCGGAACTCTTTTCAGATTGGCCTACCTCACCATCATGTCTACCGTTTACCAGGCTGTGTCGAATCTCCAACAATAACCGGTATCATTTAACTAGTTTTCGAAGGCTCAATCAATTCAGCAGTCAGCCCTAATTTCTATATTGGAGAAAAGTTTGAATGCACTAATACTTTTACACTCATTTAGACAGCAGTATGCGCATTAAACAAGGTAATCACTTTGTTATTTTGGAGGAAATTGGCTTGCAGTGAATTTGCCTGACATGCCACTTGTTCTATTTCTCTTATGTTCTGTATTTTTGATATCTTCTTTATTTACTCTGATGTTGCAGATCGCACGATTGAGGTTTTCAACGAAGAATACTTTCACAGAATGCTTCAATTTCGAAAAACCACGAACTACGATGGAGTAGCACAACTCAAGTTATGTTTGACTTTCTCATTTTTGTAATTATTAAAAACTCAAAAGTTTCATGTTTTCCTTAATTCTGGGATTGTTTTGATTTTTAAGCAAGTCAACCGCTAGAGAGAATGTAACATACTTTCCATATTGCTGGGATGGTATTGATTTTTCAGGAAATGTGTGAAGTGAAGGTGTCGCTGGTGAAAGGCTTCGGTGGAACTTATCCAAGACAAGTGGTCTCGGACACACCAGTCTGGTTCCTGATGACTTTCCGGCCCTTCCTCCAAATACTTGACGAGGTAATTGGCTATTTCGAAGATCTTGGCGACACCGGCTGTAAATTAATATTGGCTGGCGTCACTTGGTCTGCTCTGCTGTTTTTGTAGTTCAATTTTTGTGCTTTCGAAGCTTTTATTAAACTTCTGCTGTGTTCTCAGAGCATGTCCCATCTAGCTGGCGAATTCATTGGATGTTTGCACTGCATCCTCTCAACGCTAAAATTGAACAATCGAACAAATTTTTTTATGGCTATGTTCGCTTTTTTCAACAACTAAAGCGAAATATTGAATCGGTTCGAGTAGTGTAATAATTATAGTTGAATGTATTTGCAGAGTTTAATACCTATCTACATCAGTGTAAATAATCATAGTGTTACGTAATCTACAGTACTGGGACAGTATGTGAGTTTAGGGTCCGCTTAGATTAGATTTTTTTAGTTTTGCTTTTCAGCAACTGCGAGTGATGGGTCATACCGAACAGGCTTGCAGCAGTTTCTCGTGATTTCCTTCCTCCTAGTGCTTTCTCGTCTACCGGTGATTCGCCCCACACATTTCCACTCTACTCCTTACAGAGCTAGCAGAATTAACCATGTTTTAGCTTCCTACTCATTTAACTTTTAATCCAGTTTGTGAGATTAATTTCTAACGGTTGTGCTAACATGACCACCGTCTCTGTATATTCCTAATCTCCAAACCCGTTTTCCTTCACCATGACATATCACCTTCTTGTACCATTACATTTCATTATTCTTCATACTGTTGTCACTCTTAACATGTCACTCCTTATGCAGGTTATCTGCATTCAGGTGTTCATGTTCACAAATGAAGCTTTCTAACAATTGTTGGCTGAAAAAGTTATACATTATCAAAAAAAAATGTTTCCAGCACAACATTACAATACTGGATCGAAAAAGACGTTCCAATTAATGTTTTTCATTTGTTTATCAACTTCTATCTGGATCAAAATAATAACTCAATCGTCAAATTTAGAGAGGTTCTATAGCAATTCTGTCGTCAATTCGATAAAGCTGGCTGGCTGGAACTTCTTCATGTCACAGCTAGACTTGCCGCTTCCTACGTGTAATCTCAGAATCACATAGGAAGAGAGTAGTTAACTTTGGATGATTTGTAAATCACCACCAACTACTTGTGTTGTTCCCAAAGCGACATCATTGGAGTTTGGTTGCAGTCCGCCCAATACATAGCCAGTGTTCCTCAGCAAAGCTCAGGCGAATAATCGAACTTTGCTCTCAGGTCATTTGCGGCGGTTACCGGTACTCACCACAAAAACTTCGGCGCTATCAGTCAATTGGTTGTTTTACTTTACCACGGAGAAAATACTCGAATGATAATCCTATGAAAGTTGCACTACACTACGCAGACAAAATTTTTAGGTGAAAATGGTTGTTTTTAAACTCTTTTACCAATTTGTTGTAAAAGGAAAGAAGCAAGGGAACTCTTTTTGATTCTTACCACATTCATTTAGACACTGAAAAAGAACATGATAGCTCAACAGTTCACTGCAGATGAAGAACAAACTCGAATAGAACATCTAAAACTATAAACTATATCCCATAATCAAACCTGTATGTCTAAAACATAGTGTCACCTAATCGCCTTAAAATTACAATTACAAGTAAAACCTATGAATAAGGATGCCTGGCAAATTCACAGTGATAGAAGCTGGATAAAAATTCAAAGGGTAAAACGGTGCATAACTTGAAACGATAAAACATTGACAATTTGGCAAAACGTTGATTTATACAATAGACTGAATATCTTGTAATAATTTCTACATAAAAAGAACGGGTGAAACGATGAAACTTGGCAAAGTAAAAATATGAAACATATCAGAATCTGAAGCTGGGAAACTAAATATTCTACACGTGTGAATCTTTCTTGAGCCCCAATACCTTCTCAGCAACACCTATGTAGTACACGGTTTGAGCGATACCGAACAAGGGAGCCATTACCATCATACGACAAGCAGCTCCCTTGTACAACGCCTTCGGACCTTCCGTCTTCAGGATATGACTAGAAATAAGTGAACATGTTTTCCAAATTTTGTAGTCGAGAACAGTTGCAATTGCAGCAAAAAAGGCGCACATATTGTTTTTATAAACTGCATGATGTCTCTGGAACGGTTCTAAAATTTGAATCCGTGCACCATTCGAGCAAAGTTGAAGAATTTCTACAAAGTTGAAGAAAAAAGAAAATCTACTCTTCTCAAGACTAACAGGAAAAGTCGCCTTTTTTTCACTCACAAGCATGAAATTTCACTGAAAATACTTAAAACGGGTACTCACACGAAGGCATCTGCGATGTTCTTGTACTGTACTTCGTTGGCGCCCTTCTTCAGGGTTTGCATTCTTGTTTTGATCACTGAAATTCAAAAAATCATAAGCAACTGAAACGAAGCCAAGCGAGCATTCAAATGACAATGAAAATTGGTTTCATCTACTAGCTATTCTAGGTAAACGTTATGTTCAACCGTAAAACTAAGGACATGATTATTTTGTGTATACAAACCGGTATATAAAATGAAATATATTTATATACTAACCATCGAGTGGGGTAACCATTAGAGAAGATGATGCTCCGGCAGTCAAACCAGAAACGAACGAACACCAGAATACTGCATCCCCACTTCCATCCGACTTTCGGGGACCCTGTGAAATAAATATTGAACAATTGAAAAAAATCAAGAATTTCACACAACCCGTAAGACTGAAGAAGACTGATGCTAGATTCAGTGAATTCTGAGAGCAACTGATTTAATAATAGTTGAAACGAACTGAAATGAACTCACAAGCGAATCAAGGTAGGCGAAGAGAGGGAAATACATCATGGAGAAGGTCACATCACGGGCAAATGTAGAGCCGAGACCCCTACAATTAGTTTGAATAAAATAATGTGTTTCCAGGTTTCCACCTCATATTTTCTCTTTCTGTGATGAGCCACATCCATTCAATATGGCTACCTGAATGGATTTTGAATTGTATGAGCTATAAATAGAAATAATTGAAAAAAAAAACCGGAAAGAAGCTCACTTGTAGAGCCCAGCTATTCCATACTGTTTCAAGAGCTTCGACGTCAATTCAATGGCTGTCAACTTCTTCTGACCAGGCGCTTAAAAGGAATTGATGATATTCCATGAATGCACCGAAACGTCTTCGCGTTAAGACTACTAGTTTTCATCAGTACTTTTTACGCTGTTTGGGCATAGACCATAGAAAACAAGTTCATTACATCGATTCCTAATTCATTACATCAATTCCTAAAACTTCAACTTTATACCCGAACTTTTTATATAGGGCAATTGACATAACTATTTTCATCTGAAATATCACCTAACGAGAAAGCTAACCCAAAGTTCTTCCTTGATCTTGCATTTGAATTTTCAAGAGCTCCATAGGTGTGGTAACAATAATCTGGAACATTCCCGCCAGTCCACCAGCAACCATTCCTCTACTCAGAGACAGATTCCTGAAAAGTTGAATCAAGTATCTAACGGTGCAAAATGCAAAACATAGTATGTGAATCTAATCTATCAACAGTTTCACAAATATATTAGAAATCGTCGTAAACACTACTCAATGTGCAAAGCATTACCTTTCTCCAGGAGTACTCAGTTTATGACGGAAGTAATCATTTGCAACCAATTTGATGGCTTTCTCGGGTGTGATCAGAAGAATATTTACAGCTGATCCAGAATAAAGTGCACTCACCTAAAAATGTATGAAAGTGAAAAATGACATGGGATCAACATGTGACTAAATTGACATATGAGAGTCGGTTAGAACCTATTGAGATGAAAATGTGACTTTATTGGCAAATGGAAGTTGGTGCCAACCTTTATTGAAGAGTTTCTCTAATTAGAAAGTACTCAATACTAGCTGAGAAAGTGAAATAATCAAAGGGAACTTCTAACAGCACTTGGCCACATTACCTTCAAAATCCAATTCACCAATAGTTTGCCCTAAATCTTAATTCTTACTAAGGTCCTATGGAACTTACCCTAGCAAACAGAGATGAACCCCCCGACTTCCAGGTCTGCTTGGCACAATCGGCACTAAAATATATTCATACAACTGAGGATCGAATTATTGTTACAACCAGCTGCATCGCATTTGATAGCAATTTGTTGCCAACAATAAAATAACCATCGTTGCAAATAATTTACAGTAACTGATTGATAAATCGAAACTAGTTTCTAGTCATATTGATTGCTAAAAACACGTTCGACTTGTTTCTATTTGAATCACAATAGTTCGATTCGAACTGGCAATGAACAAGCAGGCTTTTCGCAAGCAGACATTTGATTGTTTTTGTGATTGTTTGACCTAGTCGTTTGATTGTCATGTAACTGGTACCCGATTCGGTTAGGGAAGGACATGGTTATTATTCAACTAGTTGACTAAAAACTAACTTCGTGAAATCGTATGAATGAAAATGTATGAAATAGAATACTACTCACATTCCTCTGTATTGTGCCTCCCCGGCAGGTCCAATACGTTGGTTTTGCAGGCGGGTCTTCACCAAATCTATAGGGAAGACGCAAGTTACTCCAACGATTCCCGCGAAACCGCCATTCAGGATTTTTGGACCATATCTATAACAGTTCGACAACCTTAATAACAAGAAAGTGCATACCAATCCTAGAAAGGATGGGCTAATTTTCTACAACACATAATGTGAGCTGAGCTAGGTTTCGAACTATTCAGAACATTTTGCAAATTGTTGACTTTTTCTAATTACTAACCACTTTTGATTAGATCGGTTCTATTACGAATACTCGCGCAGTCAGGCTGTCAATAAGAAATCAACAATTGATATTTCATATACCACTATATGTTGCGCCAAACTAATAAACTAAAAAACAAAATATAATATAGAAACGACTCAATAAGCACAATCCTTCAATACAGGTCCCTAGTATAACTTGAACATATCAAGAGAAATGAAGAAAAAAAACTAACGAAAAGTGCTTTGCCTGATCCTCCCGCCCCATTGTGCCTTGAAACATACAAATGTGAATTCAATTACACAATTACATTGTGATGATGTACAAGTGCAATTTAAGCAGAGATATGCGTATACAGGGAAACTGTGTGAATAAAACAGTTTTTTTATTCATTTGAAAGACAATTTATTCTTGCAGACCCCAACCCGTTGAAAAAAAACGAAAAAAAAACACCAACGAAAGCTATCACAACTTTTGAACAATGAACAGTATATATGAGTATGATAAAGCTATATAGACTCAGTTATTAAGAAGAATGCCAATATAATAAATAAGGAATATTATCCTAGAAATACATAACAATAAATAAAAAGTACAAACAGGTAGCTACAATGAAATGTGTTAATGAACTCGTAGATTAGCGTCTATCAAGGAAACTTTGTCTTCGGGAACAGGAACGGATGAAGTCATAGAGGATCGAAAACAACGTAACACCACATGCACAAGCGTGTTCAGAATATTACTCGTCGCATAGACTCCACCGACCACCGAACAGAGTCGCAAGAGCAGCGTGAACAGTGACCTTCAAATGAGAAACATCAAGAACAAACATCACAGCAACGCAACCGTAGGTGTCTAAACTACCAGATAACGCTATTGAAACTCGCTCTGTATCCTAATGGGCCCCGTCAAAGGTATCTTAGTTATGTACAGACCTTTAAGACTTTTCCAGCTTTCCACTGTTCAATCATTGGAACTTATCAAACACCGAGCGGATGTGAGCAAAAGTAGAAACCCACAGCCTATCCGGCGGGCATTGCACTTGACACTACAATATCCGTAAAGCTAATCAAAACAGAAGTTGTATGGATATCAATATCATTGATCGATAAAAAGAGTCCATCGTTAATGTTCTATACCTCAATGAAAGTATACTGATCAAAAAGTAATGTAAATGAGTTAAGTTGACAGGTAAGTGTCTGAATGTATGTAAAAGTAGTTAAAAAAACAAAAACAACTCACGCAACGACTTCTCTAATTTCGATAACTGTCGCACTGAACTCATATTCGAACAGAATCCCGCCATGACTATGTTCACCGTCTTGTAACTGCTTTTTCTGAAACCAAGGACACATACGAAACAAAATAAGTATTTCGCGATTTATAAGCAATTTTATAACACCCCCCCCCCCCCCCCTTTAACATCCCTTTACGATAAAACCAGTTTTGGGACCGCTCTCGAGTTTTACAGAATTTCCAGAAGTTCGAGAAAAGATGTTAGAAATTGAGAATGAGAGGTTCAATAATGATTTCCCCCAGTCCAGTTGAGCAGAAAGTTAAGAATATTTGAATGTCATAGAATAGGTGACTGAAGAAAAGTGCTGAGTATATTTATGGAACTTACTAAAAAAGTCACAGAATACTGATACGCCATTGTGAATCTTCCGAAGAAACCACGGAAAATCTTGGTAGGCACAACTTTTATGAAGTACCGATAAATATCTTGGCCTGGAAATAGTTATTTAGAAGATGAGCCATGAATCGCATAGTACGAGTAACTAGATTATCTTCAAAGGAAATCGGCAACTGAAAAAGCAGGGATTCGTTTCAAAACATGAAAAACAAAACAAGGATATACCTACCGTTTTCCGAAATCTGTTCACCACCAGCAAGAGGGGTGACGAGCCCATTTATACGCGGACCGAAATTGAACTTCTCAATTCGATGCGAGATATTCCCTTCTGTAAATACATTTAAAGAATCTAATTAAGGATCTTTTCACATATAATAGGAATATGTTCATTCATTCAGAGGTTGAGAACTGTTGTTAAAGATATTTTACGTGTACCTAGCTATCAAAGCAGGTAACAATTGAACCATATACATAATGTAGAGGAGGAAAGTGATAGAGCAAGCACAATCAATCGGTGATGGATAACAAAGACACATCGCACAACTCACTTTGCTGAGATCCTTCCATATGAGCGAATACACCACCTAAACCGTTCCCGATCGAAATCATTATTTTTTCTTCCTTTCCTTTGCGTACAGCGAACTTTCCATGGACGCGACAAGCCGTACCTTAAACAAAGATGGAGTTAGGGCAGAAATCATCACGATCTCCAACGAAGACCGATCGCCTCTCACAACTGATTTTACTATTCCAGGAACGATAGATAATTCAACTCAACAAAACATGTTTCTTTTCGCCCGCATCACAACTTGTGGGGGGGGGGGGGGGGGGATCAAAATATCGGTTCAACCAAAATGAGTTCGACTACTAAGTACAACACATAGGATCGAAAATCTTCCGGCAGCGGGGCGGCCAGCATTAACCCAATTTTGCAACCAAAACAAATGAAAGCGAGTTAATACTCCAGAGTGAAACCTGTGAAACATACCTTCATCAACTCCATTTGAAGCTACTAGTTGAAACATTCCCATTCCATTTCCAACCATGAACACCTGGAAATATAAAGTAGTAGTAGATGAAGAACGGCATGTAACATTATAGCATATAGAATTGTGAAGTAAAACATACCAGATAGACAGATAGGTTCATAAGACGTAAGTCACGTAGGGTCGAGGATAACTAGATGAATGAATAACGTACGATTCCTCCCTGGTCGGCATTGTCCTTGCCTTTCTCTTTTCTTTCCTCCTCTATGTGTTGGGCCTCTTCCTTCTGTTTCTTATCCGCCAGGTATTCTAATGTATCTTCTACATCTCCATCTATGTATTGTAGCTGCAAAATTCATCAATCACAATTCACAATCAACAAAAATACAAAAATTAGAAACGTAATCATTCAGTCAAGTTACCTACCTCAGGTAACCTGAAAACAACCAGAAACCAGAACTCGGTTGAAACCTTGAAACTGACGGTAAAAAGTAAAAACCGTGTTTTGCGTTACATTGAAGAGTAACCTGTTATGTTACCAACCGACAGTCACTTTCTTCCCGAAACAATCTCAAACCGGCACGGAACCAAAAGAAAGTTACTTAGTGGAGTAATTTTTCAAGACGAATCGCTTCCGTTGGTTCGTATTAACCTATGTTGGTAGTTGGTTCAAACTTGGATCGTTCCTGAGACGACTGGTTCGGTAAGAATAGGTTCCTTTTGATTCAGGAGGAAATTAACCGTTATCTACTAGACTACTAGAGTAATCTATAATTTTTTTTACCAACGTTCAAAAACCCGGTAAGATAGAGAATAAAAACCGGGACGGGATTAGTATAGAATTCTCCGCAATCAATTAAATTGTGGCAACATATAACAAAACTAACTACTTTCTGAGGGGACGGAAACTAGATCGAACAGTGCCTACAATTTGAAGTCGGTCCACATAATACTATCACGTGAATCTATTGTTAAATTATCTTTATCACATCACTATATCAGTTATGTTCGATAGCCGCGCATAGATAAGGTTCACGTAGGCAGAACAGTGGAAAGAGAAAAAAATGTCTAGACAAACGAATCGGAACGAATAATTAGGACAATATCAGCTAGAAGTAATACTACTAATACCGCATTCGTTCACATATACATTTTCCCATATCTAATTATTTCGAACACATACATGTAAAATTGAGATTACTATTCGCTAGAGGAAAGATAATCGTCGTGTTTGAACGAAAGCAAAAAATTTCTACTTGAAAGCCATAATTGGAGGTTGGCGCGAGCTAGGCAATTCAGTACACCAATTTATTTCAACGTGAACGTGACAACGCACAATACTTAATGGATCGGTGTTAGTATGAATTAGTATGAATATAAACAAAATAACACTACACCTTTCATTCGATACAAACAAAGAGCCAATGCTCGTTTTAGTTTTAAATGGTTATTCTCGATTATCGAATCGATCGAGATTCCTGTGAACGACGCATGAAAAACGGAGATTAAATCTACATCTCCATGCGCGGACATTGTCGGGTGATCAATGTCAGAATCATATACCGCCAAGAGCTCACTTTTGAAAGAGGGTCCCGAACAATTTTTGTCAATAAGTAAGGGGTCTGTTTTTAGACAAAATAGTGGGTTATTTGTTGAAAACTGGGTGATTTCACAGGTTTAGAGGAGGTCGCGGAACACAAATACAAATAAAATATTTCGAGATATTCCAAAAAAAATTGAAGAAACTTTGCAGTCATAAAACGCGCACGATTTCCCAATTCCCATATTCAATCATTTTAGGCATTTCAACAATTGATGGTAAAATACCTCTTCCAATCCTCTCATTCCTTCATAATTCATTTGGGCGTGAGCGTGACGAAGTACCGTCCAATAGAGCTGTTCTTCGTCCGTGAACTCAAATCTATTGACAGTTATTAAAAAACAACAAACGAGTGAGAGTGAGGCTGAGTTGGTAAGTTTCAAAGTGAAGAAAGCTGCCCCTAGCAACCTGCTAGAAGCTACTCTTCGTAGATGTTAAGGACTACACTATGTATTTTCATTGCGCAAAGATTAACGATATCAAATTTCGATTATAGGTGTTCTCAGTTCATTAATCATTCAAACCTGATGAACTCGGACTGGGAACCCGGTGCAGAACAAAAAACCATTCTGATGGGTCATGTTTCCAGGCTACTTTACTTAAGCTTATACTACTGGAGATCTGGAGAATGGCACAAAGGATGAAATTGAAAAGAAAGCAGAGTAAGGCGACAGACCTGGTGGGATCCTTTTGAATAGTCTCCTGAATAGGTGCAAATAAACCACCACTGTTATCCATTGAAGAAACCACTGCCAGATTATTACAAGCAGTGGCAACTACCAAATCCACATCTAGCATGGGCATACTGAAAAAGACTAAAGTCGTCAGCTTTCTACAACAAAAAATGAAACCCTCGGAAAAGTTTCAACAGTGGGTGTAGATATTGTATATTGTTTTTTTTTTGCATCCAAGAGTCACTCATCTCATCAGGTAAAATTCTCGCGACTCCACAAAAACTGTGATTTAAGCTTAGTTTGGTTGATTTACCGTTCATTCCGTACGAAGTTCGCCAGTTACTACTTCGCGATTCTAATTTACACGATAATGTGTTTAACTACGTTCGGAGAGGCGTATGTAGACGTAATGCGTTTAGATTGGGGTGATGGCTTCAATTACGAAATCAGTGATCAAAATAACATTGAGTATAACTATATCAAACTAAGATGATAAATTCTGGTCAAAATGAGGTGCACGCCCTTAAAAATCGGTTTTCGGTGATAAAGAAATAGATTTTCAACGCTTAATAGTAGGCTAAACTTGCAAGCGTAATAACTACAATATTAGTTGAGAGAGAAACTCAAGAAACTTAAACTTACGTATCTAGTGCTGTATCGACATCGAAGCGATATTCGTACTCCCTTTTTCCCTTGAAGAAATTCCACAATTCTCCGCACACCAGCAAGAAGATAAGTGAGAAGCAAATTACAGAAACTGTAAATTAAAATATTTCAAAAGCACAATGTAGAAGTGTCATAACATAATAGGTTTATCAAAGATAAACATTATATGAAAGAATAGTTCAGTGAACCCAAACAGATAGATCAAAATATGCAACGCTCGAATGAAAAATTACGGTCTGCATCATATTACCCAAGTTGTGTAAATGAAGAAAACAAGAAAACTTGGTTTGGTATGTGAGAAGGAAAGTAGGTGACAATAACGAAATGAAAAGAACAACACAACATATCTCATCCCATTCTAGTATGGAGTTATGGTTGACAACCAGTTTACAAGAGAAAATAGAATAACTTACTCAAGCCTGACGACGCCTTCTTCTCTTCTTTTACGTTGTCGATAACTTTTTCAAATATGTCTAGGTCTTCTACAATTTTCGTGATTCCGGTTCTTCGTTTTCGAATGCCAGTAGAATCTATATCCATGATTTGACGCCTGAACAAATCTAATTTACACACCCGAAAATCAGCTAATTTTTTTAATAAACCAACAACACACTCTGAAAGAAAACATCTAATCCTAAAATCCTAAAACTGATAACAATTAAGTAAAAGAGGTAAAGTTCAAACAAAGTTGACGATAAAAAAATAAAGCGCATTAAAATAATTACCGACGAGGCATACATCGTACGCTGTAAAACCAGGGTGTTGCGATTGAATGTACCCGCGCCAAAGTCAAAAAAATATAACGACAGTACGAAACGCGGGTTTTCATAGCTACTTATGAATATTAAGTAATTCTTGGGAGAACAGCAGTGCTCAACAACTATCAGACAGTTTCAACATATAATTATCAGAGAACTGGAACGTACCAATGGCTAAAAACCTGTTGCCTGAAGAACCAAATACAGACACACCTGAACTAATAACTATATAGGTATTCGTTGTTATTCGATTCTGTGCGCAATGATACTGCAAAGCAGGGGAGTAGTTTACAATTGTTCCCCACCCTGGTCGAAAATGGGTTGAAAAGGGCCCGTACTACAATCGCCCCCCACCCTTGGGGGGCGATTATACACAGTTGTTGGGTGGGGGGGGCGATTGTACATTTTTCCCCAAACCAGTACCTACTGCGAAGTCACCAGTCATGAACATTCGGGAATGTGTGTAGGCTAATAAAATAACAAGTGCTCGATCTAGCCAGTGCGGCAAACGCCGAGCGGCTAAGAAACCACGGCTCTGCTCAGCTTTACTGTTTTAGGCACGAACGATCGTATGTACGAACGTTCGTGGAAGAACAATACAATGTTCCACTCAGCGCCAATACGTTTTTGGGTTGATCACAACTGTAAGAGCATATTGCAAATTATTACGGACTAATTCAGGTCACTACGATTTTGACCAATATACGCAGGCCACATTAATAGTGGTCCAAATTGAATACCAACAAATGATCAGATTTGTTGTGAAACTCAAAACGAAACACAGTAACTTCCAGGCTAGAAACACCTCTCGACCGCGGTTGTCATATGCATATTATATATGTAGTTCGTTCCGGCATCTAATTTGTTGTCCTCGTAAACACTGACGAGACAGGGCGACATTTCTAATAAGGCTAATTTTGCGTCCTATGGGTAGCCCTTCACCTTCTTTTTGCCAACAGTTTTCATAACTCAAACCTTTGAGTATGTTGCATTCTCGTTTCCACCTCGTTGACCTGCTCAAGTAGGCTTTCGAACTTCACAATGGCGGATTTCTTATCAAACTTTTTTTGATCACTTCTGTTCAGTTAGTCGGAATGAGAGTATACAAATAATAGCAAACATGTGAAGATTTCACATATCAAAGTCCAGCTTGGAAGTTCCAACATTATACGGTATTGTTGAAATATACTAGATGTGGAAAACTGTTTAGTCTCAACAATGAAACAGACGAATCGTTGTTTACAAAGATTACGTGCTCATCAGCTAGATCCAAGCACTTAATTTTCTTTTCACTAAGCCGATTCCGCTCGGCATATCTGAGGGATTTGCGCATGATACATGGATTTATACTCGCCAGAACATACTAGTGGACATGTCTTGTTTTCGAATGTTGATCGTTTACTGAAGTTTATCCCTAAACGTATTCTCGTATTTTATCTCTGCAACTCATTTAATTACATATTTCTTTTTCAGTGGTGCTCGAATAAATTTATGAACCATAAATATCATTGGTTTGCAAAATAAAGGTTACTATGGGGTGCTTCTCATTTTATTACTTCCCTGATAGACTCTAAATATAACCGACGAGAATAGTATTTACGTAAATTAACGAGCTCGTTGAGTCGTTTCGAGCGCAGTTGTCACTCTGCGTTCAGTAATTAAAAAAAGAATTGATGTATACACTCTATGTAACTGAAACATCCTACATACAAAAACCACATTCCGTCCTGCAGTAATACGTGTAGTAATGTTTGAAATGATGCGGAACCGAATTGTGAGAAATTACTGTAACTTACTGTCAGAAAATACGAATGCAACCGTTCTCTTTTCATTACACGAACATTCAAAGAACAAAAGTCGGCAATTTCATCAGAAGAGCTCTTCTCGAAAACAAATTTTCAACGTCAGTGCAATTCATTTAATGAAAAGTTTATCTAGTTTGTAGAGAAACGGCAAACGACATGGAATAATCAACACTGCTTGAATGTCGATTTCGGACTAAGGACGGCGCCGTCGGGGGGCTTCCAAAGAATCTGAAAATTATTCAGACACCGGTCACGTAGTTCATTGCCCAAATACACTGTTCACTATCTTACCAAGTTTGGCGTCGCTAATATTATTTTACTCTGCTTTTGGTTCCCTGTCTTCCATTTGGAGCCATCTACCGAACGATGAGATAAAACGAGCTCTGACCCTGTAATCGTCGATCCCAAATTGGTCAGTTGAACTTTGAGGGACATTGCGGACGAAAGTGGCAACGTGACTGCTGACGTAGTATGTAGTAAAATGATCCCCGCTCGGTAGAATACCTCAAACAATAACGGTCCAAATAGACGCCCGTAATGGAGCCAGCAACTATTCTGAAATTAACCAGACTTATGCGAGGCCATTTTGCATGTGAATGAGATGCGCAGCTGTTACTGGACTCGGCGGGAGTAGCGAGCAGGACGCCTCCTCATTTCATGTGCGATCTCAACAGGTGACCCCAACCACCACCGCACACATTCATCTTTACATGCCTTCAGTTGCTCTTAATCAATGTGTGTGAAAACGATTAATTGATCTCTCGTACTTCCCTGCGGACGCGTTATTCCAACTAAACAAATTGCGTCACATGAATTGACCTGCAAATGACATGTATCGTGCGTACTTCGCTACAGCTCGCGCCGAGAAAGAAGAGGCACGAGTGAAACGCATACACTGAGCATCAAGAAACAAGTGTGATTCTAGTGCGAAGCAAACCCAAATTCTCTCCAATAGTATTTAGTAGTTGTGCTCATTATTGTTACATTATAGTACTTTGCACGTAGTTGTAGTGTAATACCTTGCTTGGCCTTGTTCTTTCACATTCAACCGTGAATGGTCATTTATGACTTATTATTGTAAAATTTGGTCTACAGTTTTGCGAACAGGAACAGTATTTAGTTCAAAAATCGGTCCATCTCCCGTGACCTCTCTCACCGATGCAATATTGTTCAAACAGAATACTATAGGAGAGAAGTAAATGCCGATTTAACTACTAAACACCTAATGAGGAGATTGGTGTAGATGTCACTGATAGAGAACATAGTTGTGCAACAGTGAAAAGTTCTATCAGGTTGGTAGTGTTGTTGACTTAATGATAATAATGATTGGTGGTTAACTCCAGTGAGAATGATTTCAGTTGTCTTCAATGCTGCGTGATTAGTTCTAATTGTTTATTCTGACTCTAAACGACTGTGTTGGTTATAAGAGAGAAATAAGCAGGAAGCTCGAACGTTCAAAAATATAAATTCGGCAAGTTTACCAAAAACAGCTTCAAAACAGTTCGTCACAGTGAATCTTTGAAAAAAATCACACAAAACTTCCAGTAGCACAGTTGATTGCGAAATCTGAATATGTTACATTCAGGAGATCGCGAATAACTCAAAACCTTGACTATGATAATTCGTATTTATATTTGTGGATTAACAAGTCCTTTTCCTCTATCGGAGCCACTCATAGATAAAGTCATTTCTATATGTTCACTCAACCAACCGAATTGCTTATTCGACGACAATAGTCTTCCGATTCAATCGTTGTCTTACCTGGTAGACGCCCACTGCGTGTGCAGAGACATCATCTTATAATAAATCAACAATTCGAAAATAGAAAATTATGAAATGGATACTGCATCAGATATGCGGTTGAAGACGACCGGAGGTTCGTGAATAATAGACATCATTATAAGTGAAATGTTCTTCGATGCATTCACATCTCTACTTGTAATAGATCGAACAAGTTCTTCTTTAGTTATGAAAACTACTTTCCTACTCAGTTGAAATACAATTCTGTGAATCTGCAACTCCAACTTTCATCCTGTCATCTTTAGGATTTTTTTAGTCAGTTTTCCATTATTCAGTTTTCTGCTTTAGTCACAATACTGTTGTGCTCTCTCTAACCCTCTGAATTCTGTTATGAGCATTTGCTTTCCAATAACATGACATTACTAATTAATGTTTGCAATGAAATTGAGGGTCACAAACGGTGTTCATACTATTATTATAATATATATATTATAATATAAATTCGAATAGTTTATAGGACGGAAATGTGCCCGTGTTGCCATTTGTCTCAATGCAAATTGGGCTTATCCTGTAATCAAATCTCTTCGTGCTCGAGTTCTTCTTTCAACTTGAAACATTAGAATTCTTTGATTTCAGTGCCAGCTCGATAAGCAAGTTCTTCCCGTAGTTAACTTTCTTTGTGTCTGAAAGTGAAACATTGTTCCTTAAGGAGTATTCTTCAGCGCAATCCAGCCATATTTTGACAGATTTCAATTTCCAGTGGTCAATTCAAAATCGTGAGTAGTTTTGCGTTGTTTAGTTCATTCGAAAATTTGCTTTGTATCATTTCTCTGAGCTTTAAATTTTTGCTCTAAGCTCTTTCTATCATCACCGCATGTGCGTGAACATGATGGCATGTATCTAAATCTATCCTGACATAACCGTGCTCATTTATTCACCCAATCTTCACTAAGGATGAATCGTTCATCTAAGACACATACGACAAACATGCTAATTCACTCAGCTCCTTGCTGGTTCCCAGACATTGGAGCTCAAAAACGTCGACGGTACCTCGAACTGTGTTCACGTATGATTGAACACAGACCTCCGGTTGATAAGAACTTTCATCCGAGATTGTTGCATCAGGAGTGCAGCTATTCGCCCCCCCCCCCAAAGAGGACATGTTTTCATCGTATTCTCGTTCAATTCAAAGCGAATCCTTTGACTAGCAAGGCGGTCATTAGTAACGACATCTGTGGGAGGCGGTTCTTATCATCACTGCCATTGCCACACTCGTTCAAACATGATATTCAAACTCTCTAATTACATTCAGAAACTATTTCAACCTTGGACTGATTTGTTTCTGTACTGAGTACAAAACAATAAAAGGAGATTGTTATGTTTATTGAAGGGATGAGTTCCAAAGAGTGACCAGAAAAATCCTACTTCACCACATGGTTTAAACGAATGGATGAAAACACCATTCTTGCTTGGTATTTTTTTTATAGTTCGTGTTTACTGCTTAACTTTGCGTGGCTGCAAAAGTAATTTATTAGCCCACCTATCACATATAACATCAAATCATCTTCTTGTCAGTTGATACTGTTATTTCCACTCATTCCCACTATGACTTTGACGGACCACTACTCCAGGCTGTACTCCATAATGTTGAATTAATTTATTGAAATTGAAGTTTTCATAAGTGCTCATTCAGCCTGGTTGAAGTCCGTGAACGAATAACTATTGGTGAACAGCTAACTGCGCATTGCGGATATCCGTATATTCAGTACCATAGATTCAGACACGCCAGGAACGCTAGTAGTCTGTGAATCATCCGTGTTTATCTCTGAAAATTTCTTACAAAATATTAGCCATTTATGACATATGAAAATACGTGCACCGTGTTTGGTTGAAAACGGTGTTCCGCCTAAATGAGAGAACTCATCAAAATATGCTTGGCCTAACGAAACCAACAGAAATTGTTTTCAATTGAAGTTGTACATCTGAGCCGTTCGGCAACAAAGCAATTTTGAGGTTGTCGGTCTGGGACTATGCTTGCAATTATTGGCGCTCTATTCAACACTAACATTCTATACCAGGCGACATATATCTCCCACTCTGGGCTGTCCATAAATATGTTAATTCTAGTTCCGAGGCTGCCACACGTCACTTTTTTTGTTGCCAGTTGGGTCAGGTCACTTAGCTTTATAGTCATTTTACTATGAAACTCAATTTATCAAACTAGCAGTGTCGACGATAGTGATTTGTATTGACATAAGAAAACTGTCACCAACTGCTCTGGGTTAGGTTTCAAAACTTGCCGACAGTTGGTGTTGTTGTTTTCGCCATTCCATGAAGCGCTATAACTCAGCTCTATAACTTCAAAAACCCAGGTGTTATCTGACTTTGTTTTCTGTAAAAGAAAAACCGGTGAACGTTGTACGTTCCTTGACTAGCTCATCTTATTCTCCGCCTACCTGAATTTTTGATGCTAAGTTGGCTCTTCTGGTGTAGCGCGGCTATTTTTGAACATCGAGCCAGTTTCCGGATGTTTGCTTCTGCAAATCGCTCATGAATTTCACACCTTTCTTTCTCGAAGTAGGTTCCGTTACATTCTGCACTTCAGGCTTTTTGTGCAGAAACTACTGCTCTTATGAGGAAGACGCTTTAAATGTTGGCAGTATTTGCTTTCCGACCTGAACTGAGTCTCACTGGCTGTTTTCTCGTTGGTGATGGCTGTTTGCCTTGTTAGACACTCTAATTGGGCACTCTCAACTTCTCCAATATATTTTATTCATTGCGACGCCTTTAGTGCAATTTTGTTTTTTTTCCTTAAAGGTGATTCACCTACCGAAGAGATACATCTCAACTATTAGAACATCTACTTCTTTTCCCGCACGTTTAGTTGACTGAGAACTTTGCGTGTTCATGTTATGATAGAAGGCGGCATCAAATGAATAGCTGTCTTATTTTCTGGCGCGTTCGTTTACTGTGGCTAGGCAGGCCGAATCCCTTCTAAGACCCGCAATTCATCAAAGCGCTCTGTCTCTAGATACTTGCAGTACAATCTTCTTCCCCAGAGTTAATACTACATATTCAACTCTGATCAACTAATGTGCAACCCTTTTCGGGGAAAATAAACTCACGGTAACCTTTCTTGCTTTTAGTTTGAATCGCTTCAAATGTCATATAAGAGCCAGAGTGGTGTAAGACAAAACGAGTAATATCTAGATATTTCAATTTTGAGACTATTCTCATACAGGTTTCACGTGTTTCTGTATTCGGAAAATCAATTTTATGTAGAGAAGGAAGTAATGGTTTTGTTCTCCCGTAGAAGGGAGGATTTTATTCCGTTAGCACCCGATTCACAAGGAAATTCAATTTACTGAACTCAACGCTCCAGAATGCAACTCTTTGATTGTTGGCGTAACCAATTTCGCCAGGAGAACATATTTAATTATTTTTTAGTTTTCAGTCTTCTGTCATTTCTTTCTCGCAAACCTTATCACGAGTTCACTCGATTACTCTTGAAGTAGAAAAAATCACGTAAAACCTGAAAAACATCAGCAATGCTCAGACTTTTCTTCGACGTCCAGGAAGAATGTGTTTCTCCCTTTTCAAGTTACTACTATACTACTATGCTACTATACTATTTACTGGCAGTGTACGCCACTTATTGGCTGAGGCCTGTCGTCTGTGTTGATCGATCAGGAAAATACTTCTCGAAAATCAAATGTGGCAATTTGATGGTTTTCCCAAAACGTTGAAGGCGAACAAATTATAAACTAGAAATATGTTACTTCATTGTGCGTTGCGTATTGAAACTCAAGTATAATTCAATTTTATAATCATGTTCTGGTGAGGCGGAGAAAAAGTTTCGCATCAAAACTGGTTTCTCCACGAACTCTGTACAGTTTTATACGATTCTGATTCTCCTGGTTATGTTTTTTGCTGAATCGTTCGGTGGTAAGAACCCGTCATCCATCATTTACGTATGCTACTCTGTAGCGTATTCACGTAGAACGTGTCGACCGAATTTTATAGGGTACAGTTGTCAAGAGTGAAGTGTATGATTGCTGATCTTCTCCAAGTTTTTACATGCTTCTACAGTTTACTTCTAGTTTGAGCTGTTCGACTTAGCTGTAAAACGAGGCATTTGCTGGTTCATAACCTCAAATCGGCGAGTAAAGTCTTGGACAGAGTGGAAGTTAAGCGCAACTCCCCCGGGTATCTTAACCCAGAATTGACTGGTTGCTGCTCTTCTGGAAGGACTCGAGTTATGACTGGCATCATATTCACAACTTACATTCCCAGCCCTCTAAGTTACTCGGTATTTGGAAAAACTTGCGTTGACAGGGTTCCCTCCTTGGCGTTAATCAAGTGTCACGACACGACATTATGGGCGTTCTCTTGACGTGTTTACTAGAATTGTTCAACTCAGAATGGTATACGACCCTTTTCAGAACATGTTCCGTTCCGGCTGTTCTGTTGGGTTCTATCTTTTAGGCTAACACGTTCGTATCCGAGTAAATGGTTGAACTCCTCGTGTTTTTCATGTGTTTCAACATAACCTCCAATCTATAATGTCCTAAAATGAGTATCAAGGGAGCCACTCAGAACATTACTTCATGAATAGAAAATCTCACTAGTACTTCAGTTTTTCCAACAAAAGAAGGGGCCCTACTGACGCAATTTACATTCTTTGTTTTGTTGGTATCTTCATTCGTTTCGTTGACAAAACAACCTTTCTGTCATCTCATTATTTCACATTGTTTACCCTTTTTTAAATTCACTCGTTCCTTTGTTGTCGTGTGTAATAAGAGAGTAATACACAGGCTCCTTAAAATATGGTTATTATATATAATATTTGTTCTGAGTATGTTTTTTAAGAACCACACAATCAAGTTCTCTGAAGAATAGTGGTTTTCATTTAATTCAACCTTAATTCGAAGTTCGTTGCGCGAATTGGGTGAACTTGGTTGAGTTAGATGTTGTGTTAGTACATAAGACTAATTTGTGACATTCAATGTTGCTTACAAATTAGAAAACATTGTTAACCCCATGGTACTACCGACTATCTATCCACTTGTTGACTTTGCTTGGAACACTTCTCTTCAGTGGTCTACTCCTTTTATTATATCTGTTTCAGATATGTCGATTATTAAAGCAGAGTATGAAACGTGTTACCAGCTCCAACGACAGAACGAATCTACTAATGAGAGGTACTCTATTTTGGAAGTGTACCCTTACTCTGATTATGTTTTTCACATTTATCAGCTTATTGTGAACTCTGACTGGACTGAACCCCTAGTGTTTCAGCGGTTGCTCTACCCACTTCGACAAGTCGTTATGCTGGCTAAGAGCGGAATACGGGGAAATAGCTCAGCGATTATGCCCGTTCACATATTGCCCGTCCGTGGAGGGATGTGAAGAAGTGTCTAGTGAGTGTCTCTCAAGTCTAACATGGTTGCTCAGCACCTTACCATGAAAATGCGTATTTTCATCAAAAAGTGCAATGATCTTGGGTCATCAGCGCTCTCTCTCTAGAGGATAACAAAAGCTATGTTTTTTCAGCTACCAATCTCTTCAAAATCTTTGCTCTCAAAACCGGGATGTTCAGAAACCATGAGATTGCAAAAAATACGGATCGATAAAAAAACTTTACTCTATTTATTAGCTGTTTACTGAAAGATGTAATTGAAGTTTAAGGACGTTACAAAACTATCCGAATCGGACATTTCCTGGTAGATTATGGTATAAACCAGTGAAATTTGCTTCCTGGTCCACTTCCTGCTGTTTCTGTTATTCATACTGCATTCTTCTAATTGCGGGCTCAGAGTAACATTTAACCGTCTCATAACTTTTGTTTCATGTCATATCCGATTAAATTAAACATTAAATGGCGTTCCGAAACGACTTGCCGGCAGTTTTCATGCGAGTGCCGCTTGGAGTAAACAGAATGTCTATTTCTCCTAATGGCAAAGTGGAAATGAAATAATTTCCGCATAGTCGAACCCGAAAACTGGAAGACTGCAGGTGTAGCCCTGCGAGGAGATTGGGAGTCGTATTAACATCTGTCTATGTCATGGATGAACCATTCTTTAGGCATCGAACTTAATGAAACAAAACGTCTAAATTATGTTAGGCACACTGCCATGAATGCCCTAACCAGTCTGGCGTAAACAATTGTAAGTAATCTCGTTGTGCGGCATTACACGAGCAGTCAATTTCAGTTGTCAGCATTATAACACAACTCTCAGAAACAGTTGAAAGGAACTTTACGTTCAACCAAAGTACATTTTATCGTGCAACATAATTATGAGTGTCTAGAGAATATTTCATACCTGCGCACTTCGGGAAATAATGTTTTTTCTTCTCGTACCCATGAAGCTTAATGAGTTGATTTCGGATAACCTTTAATATCAAAATCCATTCAGCGTTTAGGAGAAAAACGGCAATTGGATCGCAAACTTTGAAGGAAAATTGATAGCACGTATTGTGATTACGCTAACCCCGTAATTCCAGAGCGTCATATGGTCTTACGTACTTGTGCTTTGAGCGGTCGATGGGAAGAGTCAGACTATAGTCAATGCATAACAGTTGTCCAGGACTTCCCCGAGTGTATTCAAGGATACTGTAGAGTGGTGAGAACGCATACAAATTACACCTGGTTATTAGTTTCAGCTGAACGATGTTGCTAAACAACAACTTATCATGGCAATATTTTTCGAGAATCAGAATTCCAGACCATCTTTACAGAATTTTACTCTAAATTCGAGCAACATGTTGGTTGCGAATACTAAATTCGATCAAAGTCGGCATTTGATAAATTTGATAAGTTAGTGTCGGCAAAAACGAGAAGGAGCAGTGAGTCATTCACATTCAGGTGAAGAGCTGAAACATGCATCCAAGTAACAGAACTATCTAGTAGTAAGTATTAATACTCGCGGTGAATCAACATTCATTCTTTCAGTGCCCGGACATGTTGAGAGATTTGGTTATTTCGGTTTCACTTACACTTTCTATCGTATCTGTCGCATTATTGGTGGCTGCAATTCTATTGTTCTCCATATTTGATTCGATTCAGGTTGGTTCATATAGTGTATTGAACATAAACGTTTCTTCTACTTCGAATATAGGAAACAAAGAGGAGCATGGATTTGGGTTTTAAAACGTAACTTTCCAGTGTCGCCGGTTATCAATTCACAAGAATCTAGCTACCGCTTTCGTCTTCCGTTTCGCCGTGCTAGCTATTTGGACAATCGTACAAACGACCAACCTCTTCCAGGACTGTACAAAGTTCTATCCACAACCTCTCTGGCAGTTTGTAAGTTATCTGGCGCTCTAGTGCGGTGGCTCAGTGATCCACGCAACAAATACCCAACTGTCAGAAAACGAAGATCATAGCGACTCAATTTGCTTACGAGTACGAGTGTCGGGTTCTTATCAGATACTTTTGCTCAAATTATTTATATTTTGTGTTAGATACCTATTTTTTGCCCACTTTTTTTTAGCTCAGAATATTTAGGTTTGAACATAATTTGAAAAAAAAATATAAAAATAAAATGATGAACCGTTTAGGAGTGGATCTGCAAGATGATTCTGTGGTTCGTGATTTACTTCCAAGTGAGTTTTTCCGAATGACGACGAGAAACCGTTTTTTTTGTATGCAAACTTCCAAACTGAAATGAATGATAAATGTAACTTTCTCGAGTTACTAAGGTATCGCTGACTGTACTTCCTAATGCTAACCACTTCATGCTAAAATTGAGACCGTCATGTGTTTTCGAGTACATTACTTTGAAATTCATCACCATTCGCTAGCAAAAGCTTCTCACGTTTTAACTAATTTGGATAGTTTTTATAATATGCTTGAGATATTTAGAGCCAGTGCATGTCGGAAAATGTAATTATTCTCAAATGAGAGCGAAAGCAAATGAAACGTTGATATACTGAGAAGTTTATTGGAAGTTATAAAAGATAACATATGTGCGAATTAAATAAGCAAAAATAGGTTAAATGAAGTCAAGTTAACTAGGATGAAGTCAATAAATGAATGGTTAAATGAATTAAAAGTAATAAATACTATCTATGAAGTTAATAATGACTAAGTTTAAAATAAAATACATAGTTTCGGCCTCACCACCTTCACGATGTCTTAGGGTTAGTGGTCGAGGCCTCATCAGAAGATAAGCCACGGACCCAGTACAAAAATCAATTAGTAAAACATTACTTAAATACTAGATAAACTAATTTTTACATGTTACAATACAACTATTTCTATTTTAAATGAACTACTTTAACTCTTGTTATTAAATCCTACTTCTAGTAATCCTAATGTGCTAATAAGTTCAGGTGGCATCAGTGATGTGGATGTTGATCGAGGGAGCCTATCTCTACAGTCGGTTCACCATTTTCGCGATGCGACATAATGATGCACCGTGGTATCTCTACATTCTCTGCGGCTGGGGTAAACACGAATATGTTTCTCATGAATCGATGGCCAAAAAACGTTTGATCTCGGAATACTAGCAACACCGAACATTATAGCTTCTCAATATTGTGTTCTAGTGAAATCTAGGAAACGTCATTATTTACAGGAGTCCCATTCGTCGTGGTGATGTGCTGGACGGTGGTACATCAGTACAAGTCCAGCCACATGTCTCCGAATTCATTCTGTTGGGTTCCTTACGCGCAAGGAAACCATCTTTGGATTTTGGCCGGCACGATGGGATTTGCTTTGGTGGTTAGTCGCAATCCACTGACAACCGAAGAGATATTCGAAAAAAAACAACAGAGAAAACCAATATAAAAACAACGTGATGTAGTAGACAACTATATTCCTGAAAACATACAAAACGAAACATATTTCAGTTGAATCTCATCTTTCTGCTGGGAATCGTGGTTATTCTGGTTCAGAAACTCAGAACAGAAAACTCTGCCGAATCGAAGAAGATCTGGTGAGTACTGGGGACAGTGTTCGCGTTATGAACAAATACACTTGGAAGTATATTTCTATTAGATCATCGAATGTTTCCAAAGTTGGATGATATATTCTCACTGACATTTCAACTTACTTAATTTTCTCTAATTCTGAGCTTCTACGTTGATTTCTGCCGTTATATAAAATGAATGAGGAACTCTGTTCTAGGCGGACAATAAAGGCCACTCTTCTTCTTGTACCACTACTCGGAGTCTCTAATATCCCACTCTTCTATGAACCGAACGAACCAAGTGCCGTATACATGTTAGGATCTGCCATACTTCAACATTCACAAGTGAGTAATTTCACTGTCATGTCACGGATGATATTCAAGTCAACCAAGCAAATGAGTAAAAAATAAATTCCTGAGGAATTTTTGCTGAATATTTGGTTGCGGAAACTTTTGGCAACAAAATTTTTTGTATTGTTTCTAGAAGGCCTTTCGAAACACTAGTGGTGACGTTGTCTGATGAATATTATGTAATTTGTTATAAATTCCGTGTTTTCTAGTATATCACTTACAGGGAATCTTTATTGCTGTACTATACTGCTTCCTGAATAGTGAAATCCAAGGAGCGATCAAGCGACAGTTGTCAAAAGTGCCGATCGAATTTTTCAAGTAGGTTGCTTCCAAAACTGAAATTCGCGGAGATCTTAGTAAAGTACATAAACTTCACAACATTGACAGGCAAAGATTTCGAAAAACATTATTGAATGTTTCAGTCTATGAACGCACTACATATAGTTGTCAGTGTATATTCTACTGTCATATTTGAACAAACCGCTAACCGACATTAAAGAAGAACGAGTATGTTGACCAATCCCAACGCTTCGGTCCTTTAAACTGCACCACATCTTCAATTGCAGTTTAAAGGACCGATGCCTCGGGATTGGTCTACATAATTGTCTTACTTTAAGTGTTCCGTCTGTATTTAAGGCCCAGGCGGAGATTTGACACGGAACGGACCTACGTTCCGGAGCACCGTAACGTGAATACAAAACACGGGGTGCCCATGGAGGAATTGAATGGTAGCAATCGGACGCTCTCAGGACAAACTAACTCAGTGGTAGGTATATTGGCATTATTTCTATTCATGATTTCGCAGAGTTCGTTAAATTACCAGAACCAATATCCTCGCTATAGAGAAACCGCTATTTCATTTGATTTCTGCAACCTACGAATCACCAGTACTCATCCAAAAGACATAGAAAATATTAGTCTAAGATCAAAAAAACAAGTGTTCCTGCCTCTCAAAGTTCAATGATGTTGTCTCTTATTTCTTGTGCCTACAGGTACCTGCTGATTGTGGCCAAGTTCAAAAAAGCAAAGCACTACAGCCCAATGAAACTGGAACTTCGGCGGATTGATTCAGAGAGCAACTGTTTTCTCTTCGTGTCATTTTCAGAGTGGTCTAATATTATAAGCAAAGTGTCATCATTCTGTTTTTATAGCTTTTACGGGTAATTTTTGATGTACTCTATCCCTACAACAACTGCTTCCAACACCTAGTCATAGCCTTCAGCCGCTATCTATCACATTCGACATTAATTGATATTTCCATGATTGTCAATCGTATACTGCAGTTTACAAGATTTATATAGCTATGACACTACTATTACACATGATCTCTATGCTGAAAATGAGTTTGTACGCAGGTAAAATGTTGTTAAATGTACTGAGAGCTAATAAATATTATTCGGTCGTATCACCAAATGTATTCTTTTATGAATATACACCATTGTTTACATGTGAAAATTTTGGCATCTGGTCAAAAATAATTAACTAATGCCGAATATGTTCGTCGATTTGCTAGGAATGGTACAGTACTTGTTATCTTTGTAAGTTCTGTGGAGAGTACATGTGACATGACAAGGTGTTGAACGGATCTGATGGACAGTTTTGATAGATAATTCCCCCATTGTATTGAGGCTCCGGAGCATAACTGGGCTCGAACGCGTAGACTGGTGTGCTCAAGGTCTCCGATCGAGCTTTTTCCTGGAAAAGTCACCCTATTCAAAATCCCATTCATAACCATGAAGTAATACCAACCCCAAAATCAAACGGATGATAGTAGTTAACCTGTCTAAAATCAGTACCAATCTTCACGTCAGAAACACTTTCATTGCTTGTCTGAGTGGCCTGAAGAAATTTGAGCAGGTGAGCACTATAGTATGTGTTCCGTTCACTCGACATTTAGGCATTGAAGTACGACGACATTGAAGCAGCGAAATATGTTCAAACCTTTTCTCTCATTTCCTTCCTACGCCACTTGGCTCTTCGATTCTGGAACCAGACCTGGAAAATATATCATTAAGCGAAATGTGCATATTGTTCGCGTTATAAAAAGTAAACGTTTATGAGAATTCTTAGTTATACCCTCTACCTGAACCGCCTTTAGACAGTTAACAAGCACGCGATCAAGCAAATTTAATTATTGTAGACTACGATAGCTAGTTTTCCCGCCGACGTGAAGATAGTTTCATCTATTTATTTTACATTATAAACGTGATAATTGCAAACTTCATGTTCACCAAACATGTATTAGCACTGTGAGAGGACTATCATGTTTCTTCACCTTGAAATTTTCTATTTAAAACTCAACAAATCGTTTGTGGTGAACACAAATTAGACGTTTTCAGATAAGGTTTCCAGTTAACTTGGCCTCATTTGTGTTAAAGTTGCAATGAATCCCACTGGCAACATTGCGACATGGAGGCAATTGACGTATAATATATCCGGTTGTAAATCCCATCACATGTGGCTCGTATACCGTACACCCCAGCATATGTGTAACAAGCGAGAATCCAAAATGTCAAGTCTTAGACCAGAAAAACCAACAACTTTAAGGTTTACAAAATGATCAATTTTTAGTAAACTGGACATTGAAAATCCCAGGGTAGATTTTTATGCTGGAAAAACGGTGTGCATAGTTTTCGAGACTAAGCATGGATGTGTCAAGTCAGAGGTGAAAAGTCAAGGGCATAAAAGGTTCCTTTTAGGCCCGCGATTTTCGTAGCCAAAATCACCCTATGGCCTATGACGGCCGCGTAGACTGAAATGTTTCGTCTCAAATACTAGATTTAGTTTCTTTTTTCTGCTCACCCTAGCGTACTTATATGGAAAATGAAAGAAAAAAGAAAAGAGTAGTGCAACACAATTGTATTTAAAATCGATCAAAGCGTGTTCGTTACCAGATTCACGGCCCTTTTAGGGCCTTTGGGGCCCGCGCTCACTCGATCACCCAAAATCTACCCTTTAGGGGCTAATAGTCTCTTGAATTTTCACCTGAGGTAGGAGTGAATAAAATGGTGAACAAACATCAGCATTAATTAGATTTAGCAAGTGTTATGATTTTGGATCTATCACGGACATCATGTGACTATGAGGTTAACTAACATCATTATATTGTCAAGTTGTTCCGAAGAAAACCAACAAACTCACCGTTATGCGGTCTTCGGGGATATCCAGTGCACGGGCCATTTCTCGTTTGGCCGCTTGATCGGGGTAGTGTGACTCTTGAAAAGACTCTTCAAGGAATACTGACTGCGTCTCAGTGAAGTTGGTGCGAAAACGTCTTTTCAGAGCAGCGGCATCGTCTGCAAAATATTCGGGAGCTTTAATCAGAATTACCAATTATGAGTCACTACTGATGGAAAACTATTGATGAAACGTTGAGAAGAGGATCGTTCGGATCTAGTCCTAGTCTACTACCGACGCAGTTTAATGAAAACATTCATTTTTTCTGAATTTTCATTCATCAATATCGACATCTTTACATGAATTCAAATTGTTTCCTCTCTCGAACTCCTAGTAGAAATAAGGAGGATCCAAAAAATTCAGCAACAATCGTTGACATGACAGAAATAGATAATTAGTGTATAGGGGTCGCTGACGGTGAGGCGAACTGGAGCAGTACAAGTACTGCTGTGTATATAGTTTGATCCCACTGCGTTCAGTGGTTCAGTCGTAAACCAAAATTTCGTTCACAAATCGAACTAAAACTCAGGTATTGTCGGCCGGTTACTTAGTTGCTGATTATTCGTGACATTTAATCAAAACATTCTGGGTATAAAACTGAGAAGAGAAACTATTCCGGTTTGCTATAGATGTATGAACCTGTTAAATCTTGAAATTTGTTTTTCTAGGACAGAATATCGTTCTATTACCAAAACAGAAACAATTAGAATAACCGTACGGCTGGAAGTTGTTGTGCTTTATCATTGCAAACAGTAAATGGTTCTAGTCAATCCATTCGAGTTTTGTTACTGCATTTTTACGGTCTACTAGTACGCAGAATGATGATTGAATCTAGAATCATTGATTAGGGAACTATTTGTGGTTAGTCCACAGAAGGATTTTTAGCTTGGTCCAATGACTCATATATAGCTCTAATAATGTATCTGTCAACTTGTACACGTTGAAAACAAAGTTATCGTTTTGAGAGTCTGAAAGAGAAAGATGGTTGCCACGTGATTTGATAACTCTAATAAGTATGTGCTAAACAAATGCAAGTGGAAAGTATGATCGGATTACGTACCTTGCCCAGTCTGCTTCGAGTGTTGCCAGCCCTGCTCAGACATTACATGTGGTTTGGGTTATGGTATGTGAGCCGGCGCCTGCCCCTATTCTACTGCCACAAATCAAACAATATAATCGTCACACATTGTAAATCGCGTGTTTTTTTAGAAACTCACCCTTCTTGGCTTAACACAAAACCCAATATTACTGTTTTAAACACCTATGCGAGATTTACCACTAGTACGAATTAAATTGTGCAATTCATGTGATTTCCCCAATTGTCGAAAACGTTCAAAATCGTTGAACCTGTTCCATACGCGTCGCATGTGTTTAAGTCAAAAATAGAATGTTTACGAGTATAAAACCACAAGCTACAAACCATACATGATAATTCTCCATGAGTCTCGAATAATTCTCAATGAATGTGTTCTACTTATTCTATTTCTCGGTACAATTATGTTCGAGCTTCTCTTTGGTGAGTGTTAAAGTTACAGAAAAAGTAGGAACACAGCAGCGATTACCTCAATTCAACTGCTTTATATGTAAACTCGGTTCGCCTGAAGTGTATAGCGGACGGAGAGTAATAAGTCCTATTTTTTAAAGTTATGGTCGGTTTCATTTTCAATTCAGTTGTTCTGCCTGTAACGGCTTCCGTTAGTTTAATGGTGTTGTTCTCACAAACAGTTGCATGTTCTTGAGGGTCAGCCAGCTACAAACGAACGGAGAATGGAGATCGATGAGACCACAGACAGAGCCATACACTTCATCGTCGAAGACTGGCTGAGGTGCATCAAATATGGCTGGAAGCTATCTGATATTAAATCAAAAGTTCAACATTGAGTTTGTTCACGCGTCGTACTTCAGAAGAAGAACACGTAGCATAGATGGCTGTCAGCTAGTTTGGTTATTTGATTTTTATTCGTGAATGATTTTACCATTCACGTTTATAGAAAAATCGAATGCTATGCACCCAACTGTACCAGTTTCCAAGGGGCCCGAAAATATTCCTGCAATCAGTGAATCTCACCGGTCAAAGAATTTCAGGTAGAAACAGAGCGTTGTTGAATCCTTATTCACAAACTGAACACAAAGACAAGTAATACGGAGGTGCCGTCCAGTAGATTGGGCTGTTCAGCAGAGTTGCGATGTGTTGCTCCATGTTCACATGCACAATGTGTCATATGTTTAGCATAAGGGGACCAAAGGAGAAAACTAAAAGAAAATGAGGCCAAAGTGTCTTTTTGCCTCTGTAGATGGGATTATAGCGTACAGAATTCAAATTCCAGGTGTTTACGAAAATACTTCGATGAAAAATGAAACTATACCAATATTTTTTATCTGCTATTCTATACGCTTGATGTGCACAGAGTCTTTGAATTACAGCCCCTCTGTACTGGGACCTAACGAGACACATCACTAAAAGGGAATATTGGGCCTTATCGATACCTGAAGACACTTTTAAAGTAATTTTCATTTGAAGTAATTAATGATTTGCCTGTGAATAGTCGCAGTGAACGAGAGCAAAACGTTCGTGAACTAGTTCAATGCCAAACAATTTGTTGAAACATTTGATATCGACGACACGTTTACAGGAACATATGTTAAGCTACGACAACGACAAAGCTAGTAACTCGATCTTCTAGTCCGTGCATTACATCCTGAAATTATACCATCTCTCACTCTATCATTATGTGTCTTAACAAAAACTGATCACTGATGAAAGCTGTTCAAATATGTAGAGCTATATCCCAAAAATACTCCAATCACATTTCAAGATAGAAACTCTCTCTATTACAAGAAAACTAAAATATGTACACTATGAAGTTCTTACCCGTTAAACTTGGTGTGCTACATGTGTTACAAGGAACCTGAATACGAATAATTAAAGTCAGATGTTTCTGCGTGTTACCAACGGATGATAGATCATGCTACACGAATGATACAATTCTTAGGTGGAATCATTTTGACAGTAGACAGACACTTTGAACGTCGTGAAAAGCGGTTGACAACGCAGATGTTGGCAATCTCCTGTTATTAGATTAGCGCAATACAATGAACTTCACTCATAATTTAAAACTGTTAGCTGACCACCTGGGCAGGTACGAGAGCATACTTCCAATAATCTACTGGACACAATGCTTCATGTCGTTCATCTTTCAGTTCATCCTATGAAGAAGAACCGTTCCGGTGTCTGCCGTCGCTCCATACTCAGGATGATGTTAAATCGCAGACTCTCAGCGGCACTGAAATTGTCCCATTGCCTTGAGGATGAAATTCGACACCACGCAGGGTCATTTGCCGTCGTCCACCCCAGCTTCTCTGCGCCTTTTAACAGTCACGCTACTTTGATATTGATACGTGTGATTTCACCCTGCACATCGATTTCTGTACGTTACCTTCCATTGGGTGTATTCAGTATTCTGCATTGTGACATTTAATGATATTACTTTGTGTTTGAAACAAAAACTCGGTTGCTTAGAACTAACTAAGTGAGAGGAAGACAATGACCGTTTCATTGACGACACGTTTTTGTTGAACACATGCTGTAGCTGATGCCTGAATCCATAAGATTGTTGAAAAAATCAAGAACACATAAGACTCTCCGAGAAGACTGTTAATGAAGATGTAAACAACACTAATTTGAGATTGTTCATCACTTACTTTTTCGAAACTGTAACTAGGCTTTCGAGACAAATAATATGCTTTGCGTTCCTATTGTCAAATACGCGATGTTTTCTTAAATTGTGCTGTTGACGCAAAAGTAATTGTCTTATTAGATGATAAAGCAGTCAAAAGGTCGTTGAATGTAGCGTTTTCATGCATAGCTGAGAATAAGACGCGTCTTTCTTGTGTTCATCAATCATATTTCGTTCCCTCTACATTCCGTCTCATTACCCTAAACACCGAAATCACCGAATGACACATAGCTGTCATGAACCATCCGGGTTTAGAGTTTATCCTCCCTGATGACTTTTTTGTACGCTGCCACAGAGTGAGAAACTATTCATCAAAGAATCTGTTAGAATCTTTTATTTGTTAAGGATCACACCAAGATTCTCAATGGCTCGAAAACACTCATAACTTACATAATTTTAGAATAGCACCCGTTATAAAACGTTTTCTATCTTACTAGAGGTCAATGAATCAAAAAAATGAATAGTGTTCAATTGTGCGCTGTATGCTTCCAGTTCTGGGTGTGCCCCACACGTGATATGTGACCCCTAATTTTATCGCTGGTTCAACTACCATAAATGTCAGAACTGAGCGGTACTCGCAATGAAGATCCCATTCGAGAATGCACTTGGTATCTGTTAGTTGTATTGCACTGGAGTCGTGCGCAGATAGCTCTCACTGCTCACCACGTCCATTACCGGTGCTTAATTGTGTTTCACCGCACTTGTCTTCGCATGCTATAATTCGGGCTTGGAGTCTCATCTCAAACCCACTTCTCGGCCCTATATAGTTGAACACCCTACATTTCGATTAATCATCTGAGTTGGCTATCTGTTTCCCAATGACGCTGATTCAAGAAAAAAATGTGAAATATGTATCAACCGATTTTTAGTTCTGTATGACATTGTCTTGCTGTCTACTCATTGAAAAAAAGAAAATCGAAAACAAATGCAATTCATAACATTTGCGAATCAATCCTCTGTATTCTTGCTTATTGGGAATTCTCATTTTACTATGAACATGTACAGTTGTTGAACTTCAGTTTTCGAATCTTCGTATTTCCAGTAATGAACATTAAGCTACAGTCGCATTATACGTAGAAATATGAACTGACAACAATCCATAAAACTATCACATTTGTGTAGGAAACTGATATAGACAACGGCAGATGTGAAGGTCGCCTGTGGGACACCTCGTGGTCCACATCTGTATACTCGGGCACCGCAACGATTTTGTGTAGTTAGTTTTCTGGTTTGTTCCGCAATTCTCACGAGCACGATGTTTCACGTTTCAGGAAGCTCCTCTATTAGTTTGTATTGTGTGCAGCGAATGGTGGCTGTTCAATAGATCTATTTCTTCCGCGCTGCACGGTGAGTCTGCCTAATCGGGCGAATTCCCATGGTTAGTTTACTTAGTCCACTTAAAGAGCTCCATGTCGCTCTTCTTTTCTCTGCGTTTTGAGTAATGACCAGTCGTAGCCGCGTTCTGTTAATTATGGAACAAAAGATTAGACCCGACTCCTTCGCGCCAATGCTATGCCATTCTGAATCTCACACCGAGAACATTTATCCTCAACTTCAATACTTGGCTCTGTTCCCAATTGAATTTCACAAACTTTTTTTCACCATTTAAAGTATGCTGAGACAAATTTACCTGCCCACATTACATTTTAAAGTAAAGAAGTGTTTGAATCCCATTAATCAAATTTATAAAAAAACATGCAATTCTTAAATTAAATTATTACAATACTAGTCTGTGTCCTTTCAGTACATCTTATATGCGCTACGTGGTAGGAAATGCAGAATACCTCGACGTACGTAGTTCAAAATGTTCTACCGATTTAGAACGATGACCAACAACGAGTAGTACATGGTCACAAACAATGTATCACGTATTTCATGAACTATTCGTCCATCTCGGCTATGACTCATAATCTTATTACGGAGTGAACTCATCCCAGTCCTTCGAAAGCTATCAGAATCATTAGGGTGGATCCCATCCCATTCGTTTCTTATTACAGCATTTTCCATTTGGGACCTGACCTAAGATTGACACTAGTGCCTTTTTTTCCATCTAACATGCTAAGAGGACAATGAAGATCCTTTTAGATAGTGGAGGGGAAGCGCACACCATCAGATGACGTTCAACGTTGTGCTCTTAAGATTTGCAATACATTCGATTTCCGACCAGACGCGGTAGAAATAATTTCAACCCGCTTGAAGTTTCAGTTGATGTTTTCGTGAAAACATGATCATCAACTTCGGAAGTTTCAAATCATAGCAAAACAAAATCACAATATAATCAGTAGTTCATCACATAATAGATGATCTGATGAAAATGATCAGTACCACTAGCAGTGGGTTTTTTCAAATAGATCTATTGTCATACAGAATTGGTTATTGAATAATTTGTCAAGAGAAATGTTGTCAGACTGACACTGTTAGAAAAAAAAGGGATCTTTCATAAATATTCTGAACATCCTGGCCCTATGTTTGGAAGACTAACATCGTGCACTTATCTAAAATTCACACTAATATAATATTTTTTCATTCAGCACACTCCCTTCTGTTCCCGACATTTCGAGTAGTAGCCTGTTGATGAAGGAATCATGACATTGTTTTACCGTTCATAATCCACAAGAACAAAAAGCGTGACCGTTCATTGTTAATAATCGTTTTCAAATAAGGTCTTGGAAAACTACGCACTGTCATTTGATTAGTTTGCTAACCGTGCATTTCGATTCGAAAGTTGTACTACTTATTACCGAAGGAACTATAGCTCTGAATGCTAGTCCCTTCACTTTGTTTACTCGATTAAGATCCGATAAAAGTTTGAATCGATATTCAATGAATCTTATATATATATATTAAAAAGTTGTAGTAGTAACTTTTTGCAACCTAATATAAACTTTGATTTCCTCAAATCCACGTAGCACGCATTAATTCATATTTGGACACAATAGCATTCTCTGAAAAGACCTGTTCCAACCTAATTACAAGTAGGACCTTAATAACTAGAGAACAAACAATTTAATAAGTTACAAACCATTTGCAACTTGTAGTACTCTGACTATCTTATATGCTGCCATTATCTTCATGCTTTCAAATGATCACCCCGATAAATCGGGAAGTGGTTCTTTTGAGTACGAAAGAGAGCCAGTGTAAATCATATCCGTACTGGCCAATGGAGTCTATTTTATGGGATGTGTTAGCACGAGGCGCTACCTTCTCATTTCTCATCATTAATATAACCATGTTCTACAAACAAGTGAAGCTCGAAAGTTTGTCTGATTTCAGTGCTTACTTTACTTTTTTACAACCAATGTTGAAGTGAGGGTGGATGGGTGTTTTGGGTTTGGCAGTTTAGTATTTCTGGAGACAAATTGCCCACAGATACTGTTTTATTCCCTTCATTACAAACTCATGATGTACCTTTCAAATTTCTCTACATTTCCTTTTTTCGTGCAGTTGTCGTCCGCCTGTCGATTAAACTCATATAAATAAAAACAGAATTAAAGTAGTAGAGAATGACAAAAGTGGGGGAACGATAAATTCGTCGTCCAGACAGCTTTAACGTGTTTTTATAACATTAATTCATGGCCGGCAGATAGGATAGGCTTTAATTGCTAGCAGTACACTTAATCAACGCCGAGCCAACCTTATCTTTTCCATCTCCATTGCATTCATTTGGACGATACGAGCAAGGTGTAACCCTTTGCTACTCACCGAAATACAACCCTTCTTCATTTTCCTTCGAAATAACTGAGATCATGACACTTTTCTGGTAGTCGTACGTCCGCACTCTATACACCACTTTCGTGGGCGTTTGCGATGAATTCCCAATCATTTTCAATTCCCGTACCGAAAGCATTCTTTATTTGTTTTATTTTACCAGTGGTTACATTTATGTCTTTATGGCATACGAAAAATCTATGCTTAGGCCTCCAGCTATATGCACTTTGTTCCAAAAAAAAGTTGAAAAATCTACGCCGCCGTATACGCTAATCATTTTGATTTTCCTATCATTATTTCCTTATCCGATGAAGTTTTTGATGAACATGCAGACCTCAGTTTGTTAGGTTGCCTCGAAAACTCTTCACGTCTCGTCATCTCGAAAAAAAGAATGTCACACTATCAGGTTTTCGACAGAACGAGTGAAACTCTCATTCATTGTTCAAACTGCGTCTATAAAATGGTTCTCTGTTCAAAGATTCATTTTTCAGAGCGTTCCATGCAACCGGTGTTGTTTTGAAATCATCTGGTGAGTCTTGTTAGCATGTTTGTTTGTTTTCGTTCGTATGATCAGTCACCTGAGTGAGTTGGGAGAAAAAGAGAAGAAACCTTCCATACCAGTTAAGTGAGTGAAAACTCTGAAGTTCATACCCGAAACGTTTACCGGTACGATCGCGATACCGTACATCCATTTGGCATTGAAAAAAAATGACGAGTTCAATTGGAAACATTCGTGGAGCTGCTTGAAAAGAAAACTGTTTTGCGCCACATTCATTTAGTGACGAACATGGACAAAGTTTATGATGGAATTCAATCCTTTGGCCGCAATGGATTTCTCAGAAAATCAAAAAGTAAGCAGAGAAAATGATAAATGTCAGTCTTCACTAATCAATTATCAGTTTCCGTGCATAATCTACTCGTGAACTCAAATGTCAAGTCGAACTGGTGTTTCGGCCGGGTTTTGTAAGTGGTGTTCATAAATTAACTCTGATTCAAGATTAGACAGATTCTGCTCTTTTCAATTGTACCTGTCTCACATTTACAAACTGAGCAGTGTTTTGTTTATTCTATATTGCAAAGAAAACAGTCGGGTTGAACTTCAGAGTTGATGACGGAGATGCGCTGAGAAAAACTCAACCAGTCTCTCATTCACAACGTCATCGTCCATTTGTGTTTGTATTCTATCGTGCTGACGGTAACACAGAAACGCTCTCTTTCATCACTCCCAGTACAATTCAAGTTTCCAATTTTGAAACTTCACCAGCAGTTCGACCATTCCGAGAGCAACTGGAAAACGTAGTAGTTTTGTATTTTTCACTCCATAACAAAAGACAACTACTTTCCGTACCCGCATCTCAAAGAAAAAAAAACAGCCAGACAATCTTTCATTCTCCTTTTCCAATTAGGTACTTGTTTCTATGAGAAACTCAAATATGCAACCATTCAAACCGAACAAAGGGTTCGAAGCGCATGAGAGGGCACGCATTTTGAAGCACTCTTTCTCTTAGTCATGTTTTATTTCTCGCCTTTGAACAGCATAATTTTATTAGTTGGCACAGAACAGACTGGAAAATCGTTTGATAACGTTTTTCCCTCTGTTCCTTTGATCAACTATTGTTGTTGTCAACCAGCATGTAACGTTTCCGAATGTATACGCCTAATAATATTACATTATTTGGATCAACCATCCATCCCTCTAGTGATATTTTCACAAGCTAGACCAGAGCTGGGCTCAGATAGACTGCTACGAAGTTGCTTTCAAACCAGCTCATTTTCATTTTGAAACTGTCTAATGAGAAAACAATGTGAAGAAGAAAATTATGACATAACAAGCGAGAATGATTTTATGAACGATTAGTTAGTAAAAATTATACTTTTGAATCCAACACGTTATGCAGCTAGTGGAGTTGTTTCTGGGGGCGCGATAATTAACTTCAGAAAGTCATGTTTTTGCTATTATTCAATTAGAGGTGTATCAACTTTTCTGATCAACATATTGATCCCATGCCTGTCCATGTTTGTGACGTTATATTATATCCGGCATGGTATTCTAATGAGAATCGCACTATTTTCCGGACACCCAAACGAGAAGTATGATCACTATGCGTTTGGAACATGTGGGTGACACTCGGAAGGGTGACCTCCAATCTCGGAAGATTTATAACACTCTTGAGAATTATGGATGCCATGTTCGCATGTTGGTCCACACAAAAATGAAGGATGATCATCCTATTCTGTAACAAACTTGAGAGCCAAAGAATACATGTCTTTTTATAAAAAATAACTGCACTGAAGATGGTAGAACGAAGAAAGTAACAATGATGAAAATATTATAAATAGTAATCACATTAATAACAATACAAATAATAATGTTAATAATAATAATGAAAATTATTATTGTTATTATTTTGATTATTTTGATAATAATTGATAAAAATATTCATAATATGAACAATAATAGTAATAATACTAATAAAAATAATAACATTTATATATATGAAAAAAATAATGAAAATAATAACATTATTATTATTGACGCATTCTCGAGAGGACGAAAGTTCTCAAGTGTTGATGGTTCCCACAGCCCGTTTTTTTCTGTACAAGGCTGAGTGATGTACCATCAAGAAGTAGCCGTCTTTCTCTGCAAGTCTCAGGTTAAATAAACATACAGAGTTTTGCAAACCTATTGTACGACGTTCCTTTTCTACTACTTGTCTGATTTATGCCGTCCCGCGGGCATGCCCCCATGTTCAGTCCCGCCCCTTGCCTCAGCTACCAAACACGAACTAACTCTATATATCCTATCTCGCCACTTTCCACGATCTAATCTCGAAGATTACCGTTCAGATGATGTTTTAGCGGACCCATGGTCTCCCATGTCTTTGACCTCCAGCACTTCTGCCCAGTTCGTTACAACACAACGAAGAGTTCCTCTTCCGACCACCCAGTCATTAGCTGCTTTCAACAACAACCACCTGCCTGCTGCCACCTTCCCATCTCCCTTACTTGACCCGGTCAAGGAGACCGTTCCGCTAACCAACGGAGGCCCGAAACTCAAGAAAGTATCCATACCTGTACCCGATCCGAGAAGAAGATATTATAGAGAGCTAAACTATCAAATTTCCAATTACGGGGTGAGTGATGAACTTAGCATTTGTTTTTCAGCAACCACTGACTGGTGCTCAATTGAATCATGTGCAATAATGTCTGTTTTCAAATGAACAATACGAGTGACCTATTAGTGGAGTAAGTTTTTAATATAAAGGGTTTGCCAGTTTATCGAGACAAAAGAGCTTTTCTTCCGCGGCGTTTTATCGCCATAATCGAATATAAGACAAAATAAGATTCCTTGATTGCGAATGCGGTAAACACTAATAGGAAATTCAGCATTTTTCGAACGCGATTTGAGAAAAACGTGTGAAAAGGATTATGTATGAGCTTCACGTTGCACATTCTATAAGCGAAGGTGCCTGATGAACTGTGATTAGATTGTAGTCATCAATCAGATGTTATTCATTCGAGTTTGTTAGCTAGTACTCATCTGCTCTACCTCTAATAGAGGGCTATTATCCACAACGACCACATTCTAACGAGCCCTGAAATCGAGAGCCATTCTATAGGAAAGAGTAAAGGTAACTCGAGCAACCATGCTTTCAACTGCACTAGACATTATTATGGGAATATACGAACAACGGAATATTTCTCAATATTGTGTTCACATTCGGATAATGAAGAGCAAACCTTGCGCTTTTTCATTTAGAGATAAATTATAAGTTGGAGCGTAGTTACTATTCACTTATTTACCAAATTGAATCAGAACATTTCAAATTTGGTTCTATTTTAGAAAGTAGTACACAAAAGCATGCACATTGTAAAAGGTGGCTTGTAATAGTTCCGTTAAATTGGGAATCCAACTCTGCCAAGTGATTATGGTGAATACAGGAGATATTGCAATAATTGGCTGTTGCATTAGACATTTTCTATGGCGGGCCCTTTTCTCAGTACAGTAAACCACTGACTATCACTTCCGTTCCTAAGTTTTCCAATTACCTTTCTATCCTCTTCGTGTTCTCCAGATGTCTCAATTGTCTCTCCAAATGAATCTCATTTAAGCTGGAATTGCAGCTGATTGGAAAGAAATACTTGCGTATCCTTTCGATGAGAGAATCAACATGGCCAAACATATTTAAACTCAGTTTGAGGTGGAATGAGCTGTGAAAATTGTGTATCTAGTTGAGGAACTCAAGTATTGACGAAGATTCCAACCTCCATGAAAGTTTTTAAGAAGATCTCACTGAATATGTGTTTTTAGGTTGCAACTGGAAGTCTAAAAGTTCCTGGAAGGCCAGGCAGATAATTATGTGTTAACCCCTGTTTAATCACCTTCTTCATCTTCTGCGTGTCATTAAAAATCGACGAATGATGAAAAAATTCCCGTTTCTACTCGGAGGCAAACTAGTCTCTAGAAAATGAAAAACATATGTAATTTCTAGTAACAAAGCAGAATCATATTTGTTGTTTCTGTTGTTGTACATCGATGGAGGCAAATTTCAAGGAGCACCTCACAAACCGAATAGCTCCTACGAAAACGCGACAATATAGGTTAACAATTTAATGGGCTTTATTTGATTTTTTGATTTTTATGATCCTTAGAACTTAACAGATATTTTTATACACCGGATGTGTCTCTGCGAGTCCTCTTACCACTCATCAAAATGTAACCGAAATTATGTGCACTCACTACTTTGTCTGATATCAACAACCCTTGCGTTGTAACTTTTTTAGTGATATCTGTATTTTCACCGAGTATGTTCGACAAATAGTGGAAATCAGTACACGAAATAGTCAAATATCTGTATTTTCACTGGTTATGTTTGACAAGAATCTTTCTCTATGAATACTCCAAAGCTGAATCCGTTATTTGCCGATGCACTGAGATGACCCATTGCCGAGCAAAGGGTAATAATTTGAGAGCAGTCGATGGGGTTCCATGATAACGGCGGTCGCTTCATGACTATCCCTGGGGTCCAATATAAAATGGCAGATGAGACTTTCTTTCCATGTTGGGAACACTTCATTAATTACTTATGATAAGCAATTTGTTCAAAACAACAGTGGTTGATGAATGCAGAAATATAGAAATTCTGCTGTAGCTGATCGGGAGGGCTCCATTTCTGTCATACTTCTCAATTTTGCTTATTTCAACTGTACGTTGTGTTAGGAGAGTTTCTCGAAAAGCATGTCCCCTTAATATGACTAGGAATGTCTACCTACCCGAAGTGAATAAGGGGGGGGGGGGAATATTAAGAAGAGTTTGTGATGTTTGTTTACCGCAGAGAAATTCAGTACAACTATTTTTAATTATGTGCTTTCTTAACCGTGCGAAACCACTTGGAACAATTTTCCCCGAGAACTCTTCTCTCCGAAAACAACTGCAGATTCCCATTTCTCACAAATAAATTTAAAGAAGGACGATTGTGTGGACCAATCGCGTGTAACGGTCCTTTAAACTGCACTTGAAAAATGTATATTTAAAGGACTGAAGCGTTGCGATTGGACCACATAATCGTGCTTCTTTAATTTTGAGTTTTTAAAATTTACAGCACTCGAGTTCTTGAGTGTTTGCCGTGATGCGGTCCCTCCGTGCACAAAACAATTCCATTTTGTTTTTAATCGGAATAACATATAGCCTCCGTGCGCTTGCTGGCAATCGTCATTTCGTATATTAGACATATTTACTTACAAGAGCGTAAACATCAGGAAATGAGTGTATTTATTCCTGCTGGACATGTTATCTATGATTAAGTTGTTTTCTCAGCCGAGCGTCGTATCGTACAAAAACATTAAGTAATCATGAGAGAAGTCATCCGCAACCACTTCTGCCTTGCCGGATACTGCCAAAAATTCTAGAGCATATTCCTCTTGGTTCCACTGATTAGCGTAACACAAACTTAAGGAGTATTCTGTAACAATGGATATTGATAAAAATGGAGTATATAATCTACATAACCACATTTTCGCACACGGCGATGCTTTTTTTATCTGGCAATCCCAATTTATAATATGATAATTTTAAGAACAATAACAATGCTAGGATTTGTCACTATATTTCGTTTGGGAGAAATCAAAAACCTGTGCTCTGCTCGTGTTTTAATTTCAGTCAAGAAAATTTCACCATAGTCGAACGGAGAATGAGGAAGATGCAAAGAGACGCATAACTGAAATGTGAATGCACTTTAAATATTCAAACAAATTCTTTTGCTCACTTTCTATAGTTCACACTAGAAGAAGAACGACATTTCTTTTATCTATATCAGTAAAACAAGCGAAAACAGTTTTCAAGAATTTTTCCTCTCACATGTTTTTGCAGAAACCTGTCAGGAAATGTCATTATTGTTTTTGATATGAGAACATTTTTTTTTATCTAAGTTCAGCAAAAAGCTCGAGGTTACCGAGGATCACTTAGTTCAAACAATGCCTTTACTTGATCCCAATAGAACTGAAAACTTGGTTTTTCGTGATTTATCTTCAATTTAAATTAGCGGACAGTATCTGGCAAATCAAGAGTCATACAAAAAGTGACAACACTGCACTCCCCACACGTGTTGAGCAGTCATTATTGCTTGCGTTAAGTGTCGTTTAGCTTGCGCCTGTTCACTATTGCTCTCCACCTCATCACAACCATATCTTTCCTCTCTTTTTAGACTGTTTGCTGATTCGTAAAATTGTACCGGTTTTTTCGATTAAAAAGCGAGGAATGCGTATTTTCACTCCAAGTCTTTAACCGAGAGGACCACAATTTTCGGGCGTTATTGCCCTTTTTATACGTTTGTTACCAAAAGGAAACATGGTTGGCCAAGTAGGTTAGGCATTCGAGTGGCTGACGCAAATTAGATGACCGCAGCAGACTCGACGACACGAAGTACCTCAGCCTCTGCCGATTCGCCATAAAAATAATGATATCTTATTCTCCATCGTTTGCTCTTCTCAACCTGTAGTCGTCTCTCTCCCTCTCTTCCTCTCTTCATCTTTTTTGTTCCGTCTCTCTCTTTCTCCTTGACTTTTTGCTCTAAATCTTCATCAGCGTTTTCTTTATTTTCTTCTCGACACAGATGAACTCAGAGAGGAAAGAACGGTTCTGTAACTGTTCCGACATACCCTTTGACGAACAACAGCGACTAACTTACATCCCCATTAACTTACGCACCTTTGAAGTACGTACCGTACTTGATTCAAATTAGAGTATGGTGTTTCCTTATTCAGTGATGTTGTCTTTCCAACTGTGAAGTGACAGGCATTGGGGCAAGTGCGCATGACGTCTAAAGACATGTTTTCAATGATCCCTGAAACAAACGATATCATCATGTTAGAAACCAATTTCTAGTTACAATTATTGAACTTTCATCATGACTATTACCCTGCAGAGGTATCTTCGGTAACCGATATTTTAAAAACTTGTGTTATTTTGTATGTTTGTTAGAATAATTGCTGCAAATATATGAAAACCAGTTCATCTCACGCAGGTTGAAAAACATGAAGATGAATACATAAGTAATATAAATACATTGAGAGATTGAGACGTTTTCAATGTGATCCAAACCTAGGAAATTGTTTTAGAGTGACACCTATTAGAGAATATGCAGCCAAAAATGCCCGACAATTACTTTCATCACTCTTCATGCTTTTCTGCCCCAAAGTACAGACATTTTGTCGGGAACTACATTTGAAAAAATACCACTTTATCCCTTTCAGCAGGTCAGATTTTTTAATGGAGTTAAAGAAAGTTTTCTCTACATAGACCTTGGGAGAATCAAAACGGACCTATCTAATTTTCATGAGAGTCCGTGAAAAAAATATATAATGATTTCTATTAACCTTTAAGACTTAGAATTACCTGCCATTATTCCATTGGTGAATCGTTACCACCAACAGAAACCAGTAGGGATATTAGAATAATGAATGTGCGTGAGAAGGAGCATTAGGTAGTGTTGCAGCAGGCCTGACATACCTTTTGACGCCCTTTCCGATACCACTATTTGCCAAACAATAGGCAATTGGGAATGCACAATGTAAGCGAATGGCAAATTATGTGAGAGTGTGAGAAAAGGTGGCCATAGCAGTCAACTTGGTCCTTAGAAGCGAGTAGGATGAGATGTGGACTCAAGAATCTGGTAGCGAATCGCAGGAGCCACCGTCCGAGTCTTCGTCTCCTCGGGTAGGAACTCCTATTTCCATTCTCCATACCAGTACAATAACCGTTCGGGTCTGTTCCGTGAGACAGCTCTCTATATGCAACTTGTTCGGGTTACCTCATTCTCAACTAGTGTAGCAACTCACTAATTGATTGATTGCTACTCTTCGCTGCACAATAAAGCAAGGCTGCAAAAACGCCGATTCAAAAAGTTGAGCTCTCATTCGTACCTTCAAAAGATACCTCCTATCTATATAAAATGTGCCGATAATTATGTTGTTTTGGGTGGATGTACATCGGAAATTCGACCAAGCATTGATGAAATCTGTTCCGGGGAGATGGGGGGGGGGGACAACTTTGGCAGATGCGCTAGCGTCTGATTTGCATATGTTGCGCGTTGCGATTGGCCGTCCTTTCACGGAGGATGATCAAGACAAATTTAGTATGACTATTCGCAATCACATTACGTGCGAGTACTCGGCTGTTCCCGCTGCCCATCATTCTTTCTGATGCTCATTCATCTGAACTCACACTCTTTCAAACAATAATCTACTTCGCAGCTAACAATCGTGTATGTGTTTACATAAACCGAACCATAGTGAAGAATCGAACTCATTCTTTCCAAAAACTTACTTGACATACAATGCTCACATTCACGTTAAAACTATAACTCTAGTTGCCTATATTGAGAATGTCTGCAGATCAGTATTATGCGTTTATTAATCCCGAGACTTCCGTTCATTCAGCATTTGAGAAAAAGGCAATGGGTTCGTCGTGTAACTA